>PVIJ01004413.1:47288-118306 GCA_004024925.1 Scalopus aquaticus | reverse complement strand
CCATGTCGCTGCAAATTGCATGTGTTTATCTTCTTTGAATGCTGAGTAGTATTCCATTGTGTATATGTACCACATCTTCTTGATCCAGTCATCTATTTTTGGACATCTGGGTTGCTTCCATACCTTTGCTATTGTGAACAGTGCCGCAATGAACATACGGGTGCATGTATCCTTTTGGATTAGTGTTTTTGTGTCCTTTCGAGTAGATTCAAAAGTGATATTGCTGGGTCATATGGAAGCTCCATGTTTAGCAGTTTGAGGAATCGCCATCCAGCTTTCCATAGTGGTTGGACTAATTCACATTCCCACCAGCAGTGTAGAAGAGTTCCTTTTTCTCCACATCCTTTCCAGCATTTGCTGTTGCCTATATATTTAATGTGTGCCATCCTCACAGGTGTGAGGTGGTATCTCATAGTGGTTTTCATTTGCATTTCCTTGATTATAAGTGATGTTGAGCATTTTTTCATGTATCTGTTGGCCATCTGCTTTTCTTTTTTGGAGAAGTGCCTTTTTCGCTCTTCTGCCCATTTTTTGACTGGATTGTTAGCTTTGTTTTTGTTGAGTTGTGTGAGTTCCTTGTAAATATTTGTTATCAGTCCTTTGTCAGATGTATTGGGTGCAAAGATCTTTTCCCAGTTGGTAGGGTGTCTGTTTGTTTTGGTTAATGTCTCTTTTGCAGTACGGAAGCTTTTTATTTTGATGTAATCCTGCCTGTTTATCTTGTCCTTCACTTCCTTTGCTTTGGGGGATGTGTTGGTAAAGATTTTGCTGAGATGTATGTCGTGTGGAGTTTTGCCTTTATCTTCTTCTATGCATTTTATGGTTTCATATCTTACATCCAGGTCTTTTATCCATTTTGAGTTGACTTTTGTGCTGGGTGTGAGGTAGTAGTCTAGCTTCATTTTTTTGCATGTGGCTGTCCAGTTTTCCCAGTACCATTTGTTGAATAGACTGTCCTTGTTCCACTGCATTTTCTTTGCTCCTTTGTCAAAGATTAGTTGTTCATATATATGCGGCTTTAATTCTGGGTATTCTGTTCGGTTCCTTTGGTCTTTGTGTCTGTTTTTGTTCCAGTACCATGCTGTTATTTAATTTATAATGTATAAAACAATGCTTGAAACATAATAAGTAGGCATTTCCTCAGCTTCCTATAGTGCACTATGGAGTTCCTTTGTGAATTTATTCCCTAGATTATTGTGACTTAGCAATTTGCTGAGTGCTTTCATTGTATTATCTCTTTTCATCCTCTCATTAACCCAGACAGGTATTATCTCTATTACATGTGTCAGTAATGATTAGGTAAGTAGTCCAGTGTCACACGGGTAGTCGAAAGCTCAGACTAGAATGCATGTCTTTGTTCATTATGCATGGGGGAGAGGAGCACAAGAAGAGCCATCAGCTCTGGAGGACAAGTACCGTTCCACGTGGGGTCTGTGGGGAATCCCAGATGGTTGCCTTTAGCTGATGAATTGGTTGTGGTGTTGGAAGTGATAAGATTAGAAAAGCAATTGGAATTAGTGACGGGGCAAGAGAAAGAATTGAGACTCTATACTGTGGGAAGTGGGAGACACTGAAAATTTGTGACTGATAATTCACCTTTGGAATTTATCAGTATTACATGAGATGAATTAGAAGAATTAGGAAGAAACGGGAAGCAACGTGACTAGACAACTTGTGATATTTCATGTGAAAAATAATTGTTTGAAGTACCCACATAAAGTTTAGTCAGATAAGGGAACAGTGGATCCATTCATGAGCTACTGGGCAGTATGTTAAACAAGGTTCGGCTACTAGATGGATAGGACAAGGGGAAAAAGAAACAGCTGTGTTGTGTGTTCTCCCACCACTTCCCTGGTCCCCTCTCCATCTGTGACCTTTATTGTCCTGCCTTTTCGGTCCTTCTGAGTGACCTTATCAGTGCCTCGTGTATTAATTTAGCCAACATGTTAGTGAAGAATTTCTATGTAACATTAGTATTTTGCTGGGGACTAAAGTTAAGTAAAAGCTACGATCTCTACCCTTAGTGAACTTAGTCTGTTGATGGAAACTATGAAGCAAGTGGTGGTGTTATTAAAGATTTGCTGTACCACATGCTATCAGGACACAGAACAGGCATCCAGATCAACTCAACGTGGATCAAGAAGAATTTTCTTGTCTATCTTGATGGAGGAGGAGTTAGCTTGGTGAAAAAAGTGGGAAGGTTGTTCTATATAGAAAGAACAGCATGTTCAAAGGCATGAAATAGAGAATCTGGAGCCATGGTATAAATTGTTCAGTGATCCTAAATATGTCAGCATCTGTCTAGTAAGAACAGGCGAGTATCCTACCTAACCCTATAATATAATTCTCACATTCAAGTAGCTTAACTTTGTGCAATGTAATTAAAATCCAATCTGTTTTAATTTTTTTCCAATTAGCCAAATATTATCACTCATAACTCTTTTGCAATCTAAGAGCAAATCAAAGATTGTGTGTTGCATTTAGTTATCCTTTCTCTATAACCTCCTTTAATTTAGAACAGTTCCTTAACCTTTTCTTTTCTGTTCCCTTCTCCCCTCCCATTTTTTTACTCTTTTGGTCTTTTGTGATACTGATGGTTTTTAGAATTCAGGCCAATTCACAGAATCACTTTGCATCTGAATAATCATTTCTTCATATTTCCATTCTATTAAATATTTTTTGTGCAAAGTTCTACACATGTTGCTTTGTGTTGCCTGTCTCAGGGCATCACTTCAGGAGGCAGTTGATGTCAGTGTATCCCATGTTTGATGATATCAAATTGGGTTACTCAAGTAAATGATAACTGTCAGATTTTCTCCAAATCCTATTCCCTGACAACCATATGTTTTTTGCAACCACTGATCACTTCTGCCCAAATCAGTTCTTAACTATGTGAGCAGTAAGTAACTTGGTGAATTTCCTGTTTCTCTATCTTTGATAATGATTGGTTGACATTCTGTAAGGAAGCACTTTCCTTATATTTAATATTTAATGTATTTTTTTAGTATTCAGCATTCTTTTTTCCAGTGTATAATAATCCAATCCCGTCATCACTTGTTGATACATCCCTATCTGTTTCTGAGCACTTTCTTATTTTCTGACACAACAATGTGCTCCTAGTTCATTTTGCACTTTCCTGGGCTCACCCCTAGAATCAGCCATTTTTCTAAGTATTCTGGCTCCTTTAAGTGAGTAATGATATTTAGAAACCACGATCTGAGGGCTAGGTGTTCATTGTCACTGCGCTGCCATTACATGGGAACTCTTTGGGGACACTAAGCTAGGAAAAGTATTTTTTTTAAACCTTGAATGTCTTTAAATCCAATCCAACAATTTATGTTTTTTCCTCTTTTTCTCTCATTCTGTATTTGTATTTTCTTTCCTAGTGAGCACTTGTGTTGCCCAGAACATCCTCTGCTAAATCTTACTGACATAGTGGTTTCAGAATCAATAAATCAATACTACTACCAACAATAAATTTACTAACAATTCAAATTTTCTTTGCAGTTCTTTTTCCCATGATGTGTACTCCGTTACTCTGATGCCTGCTTTCGTAAAGTTTTGAGTTTTTTAAAGATTTCTTTTTACTAATGACATACTATTCACTACCTTAAATATTTGGCATTGCATGCAGTTCTTTTCAGGAAAAAATATAGTTGAGTTTGAAAACCGCAAATTTTCAAAGATAGCTAGGTAGTTACTAATTAAAGTGTCTGAGATATTTAATGTATTTTAATTAAAATAGCCATTAAGCCACTTTAGATGTAAATTTACATTTAAATTAACAAGCTCTAAATACTCTATTTTTCACCTACCTTTATTTTGATTACACCTGTAAATTTAGTACTTTTCTAAAAATATGAATGGAACCAGATGGAAAAGGGGCTTTACATATTTATATTTATATATCTGTTTATAAACCATAAATGAGTGTGTTATTTGTACTCTGCTGCATTCATTTGTCATCTGTTCACTGTAAAGGGATTGAGTGTCAGAAAAAGAAATTCAAAATCCAGAGGAAAATCGTTTTCTATTACTTT
Organism: Scalopus aquaticus; assembly: GCA_004024925.1. Lineage (NCBI taxonomy): Eukaryota > Metazoa > Chordata > Mammalia > Eulipotyphla > Talpidae > Scalopus > Scalopus aquaticus. The sequence continues at coordinate 114,266 of PVIJ01004413.1, read as the reverse complement.
AGACATAACTGTATACCAGCCATACAATTTCATAGAGGATACCTGCAAATAAGCTCCTTCTGAGGAACAATAAAAAATCGTTTATGTTTTCTTGAATTTGGGTTGGGTCAGTGGTACCTTTGAGGCTTTTTCCCCCTGCTTTCTTTGACTAATTAGCACTGACAACTATAAATAACTAATCTGTTATTTGTAGAGAGGAATGGTTCAAAAATCACACCCTTCATTAAATATATTCATACTGTCAGTTTGAGCCAGTCACAATTTTACACAGTACTTTAGACTTCTGAGAGCCTCTTTTGGTTTATTTTTCATTATAGAAGACAAACTTTTCATGCATTCTATAAAAGTTTATAGTGATTGTTCTGTGTCACCTAAAGTCAGGGGATGTTTATTCTCTGATATGAAAAATCAGTTGCCAGGAGTGTGTTCACAGAAGTTAGCCTGGAATATAATTTTGTACAGTAAGTTTAGACATTGGAATCTCCATAACAACAAACAAAACCACTCTCCCACACCTGGTCGATTTTAGAATCGAAGCTGATGCTTTGAAAATAACCCATTTCTATAAGGGAAATGTGATTTATGATAACCTAAGACACAGCTATGACTAGAACCACATTCCATTTGAAGTTATCGTGCCGCCGGACTATAAAGCATTGCTCTGAAGTGAATAAATGGAACACGGTCCCCTTTAGTGGACAGTAACACAGGCATTAATGAGACAGATTTCATTAAAACATATTTGATTTATGAGAGAGTTAAAGTCCTATCTTATTTTGAAATTGCTGGTTTAGTTCTGGCATCTGATCTTCCAGACACCCCCCCACTACACCCATGCTACCCCCCATCACCATCACCAGTTTCTCCGTGTGCTTTGACATTGCTATGGTAGCCCTAAGGGCTGATGGAATTCCCTGCATCTCTTTTCACAGAGGGTGATGAGACAGGAGTGATGGATAGTCTGCTGGAGGCCTTGCAGTCGGGGGCTGCCTTCCGCGACCGAAGGAGAAGGACACCTAAGCCGAAAGGTGAACGTTATCCTTGTTTCATGTTACTTTCTAGGGTACTATCACAAAGAACAACCTTTTTTTTTTTAATTCTTTTAAAATCGTGTGTCAAGAATGTAGTGCTACAGGCAGCAACTCTTGAGACGTTTCATAAGTTTGCTTAATCCTTCCTTGCAATGACAAATGTCAGCAAGAGAAGTATTCCAGTTGGCCGATGTCAGTAGCACATTACCAAATCAATGCACCGAACCTGGAAAATCCTGATGAGTATGACAAGTCTCATCTAAAGAACCATATGTACCTTATCCCAGTGGAGTTTATGGTAACATCATTAAACGGGAAGTAAAAGTCATATCATTATTGTTTCAAGTATTTCAGGGTATTGAAGCATTGCTTTCTTTCCAGAAATACTTAACCTTGGGGAAAAAAAAAAGTCTAATACAGTTTTATTCCTTGAGATGAACAGACTTCTTTATTAAGTTTCTTTTATTTTTTTTTAAACAGATATTCGACAAAGTCTCAGTCCAATGTCTCAGAGGCCTGTTCTCAAAGTTTGTAACCATGGTAATAAACCGTATTCATAAATTGCACATTCTTCTTATCTACTTTTATCTGTTGATCTGTGGTTTTAGTAGTCTGCTGTGAAATTCTCCAGTTTCCATATAACTAAAATAGGAAATATGTGTGGATATACGTATTTGCTATGAGATTGTATACTCATATTTTCCATGCCTGCATTATTGCCTTGTGGTAATATCTAGGGTTCTTCTTTCAAGTCTTGAAGGAATGTTCTTTTATTATATGACATTATGAAAGAAAGGGAACCAAATGTCACACACACTTCTGTTAGTATTGTCCAGTATATCCTTTTAATTGCATTCTATACTCATACTATTTTAAGTAGTAACTTTATTCTAAGATACAACTTGAAATACTGGATTTGTTACCTGTTTAACTCAACCATATTTGCCAGTACAATTTGAAATATTGTGACCACCTTTTTGTGAAAATCATTTGCTACAGATGCGTTTCATATGATATTATTGTGGAAGGATGTGCTGGAATCACTAAAAAGGTAAATTAATGAAACGATGGCTATAGAGATTGGATCCTTTCAGAAACCCCAGCCAAATGCTGCACCCTCAACCCCACTGAGCCACCTTCTTCTCTTCATGGTGCTAGTTAGTCTTCACTGAGTTTTGTTTATTTGGTTCCCTTTCTTTCATTGTTATTTGTGTGTTGGGGTGGGGGGGTAGTGTATTTTTGTTTACCTTGCATAGTCAAAAACAAAATCATCCATTGTGATTGCCATTTATTCAGAGGGTTGTTGTTACCAAAGTTTGTGAGACTTATAAATGAAAAAAAAATTCACATATTTCATTTAAGGGTTATTTTTCGACATGGATAAGGTAAGTTCTATTGATAGAAGTATTAATGTGTGACTAAGTAGAGAGACTTGCATCAAATTTCTTGGAAAGCCTAAAAAAAATCATAAGGTAAGTGATATATAGACATGAATGTAATGCTCTCTTAATGGCTGTGCAAATCCTTTCTGCTCAAGTTAAAGTATATATAGTTGGTGCTTACTAAATGAGAAAGTATTTTCTGTGTAACTTTAAATAGAGTTTGTAGTTCTTTTTAGCAGTCTATTTTTGTTACTATTTTGCCTTATCCTACTCTAACAATAGGAAAGAAGAATTGTGGAGAAGTAGTCACTAACTTTGGATTTGTGATTTAGAGTCATCGTGGCATATTAAGTAATAGCAAAAAGTGTATACGATAGAATGTTTCTGGGCCTTACAGATTGTTTTGTAAATGAATAAATGGAAGCTCAGAGAGGCTGAATACATCCCATGAACGCAGAGGTAGTTAGTGACAAATCTGAATCCAGTCCCGAATCCCACTGCTTTTCTCTTGATTACATATGCATACCTTATGTTTGTTATTAATGAAATATATAAAATAAGCAATTCTGCCCATATTGCAAGTCACTAAGGAACCACAACCAAAACAAAGATCATGGTTTGATTATAATGCCATACATATACCTATGTTATGCTTAGTTTAAAATAGTTCAGGTGGTCTACAGAGGGAAAGTTTAAGATAAATTGTGTGCTGGTCTTGTTGAACCCAGTCTTTCTGTGACTGTAATGTTAGTAAAGTGTTAAGGTTATGAAAGTTCATTTATAATTACTTAACAATTGTGATATTTCAATCCATTATACAAAAGCAGATGAGGATTACATTTCTATCTTTACTAAAGCTTATATGTACTAATTTAGGTTCTAAGGTTATTGTGATAGATAAGCTAGTACGTTATACAGTAAGTCAGAGGAGTATATTACAAAGTCCAATTCTTTATTCTAAAAAAAAGTACTAAAGTTTTTTAAAAACTTTTTTCTGTTGATATCTGTCATGTTTTCCCTTCACATTTCTAAACAAGAATCCTGATTACTTTTAGGAAAACATGGTATTTGAGTTTGTTTTGTAATCCATTTCTAAAAAATTTTTTTCTTTGAAAATACTAACTCTTGAACTGAACTATGTGATTAAAACGTAAGATTGAACCCCTTTTACTTTTTAATTTGCTTTCATGTACTCGAAACTCAAATGTGATATTTTTATTTTATAAAAGTATGTTGTAGTTAAGGTTGTTAAATGATTTGTAAAAACTCACAGTTATTTTAAATTTCTTTACACACTGAGTAAAGTAATATTAGCTTATAGCTATTGTTTACTGTTTGGCTTACTAAATGCCAAGTACTGTGTTGAATGTTCGATACATGTCATCCCAAATTTACTCTCAGTAATCTTGTCAGTGAATCAATACTTCATCTCAATTTGAGAGTTGAAAATAGCCAAGGATTCGGTAGGTCTGATAATTTGCTTATAGTGTTATGGCCAAGTATCAAGCCCAAGTCTGCCTGACTTCCTAGTTCAAGTACTTAATCTCTCTGCCAGATCTTGCTCTGAATACAGTTGTTGGAATCCTATCATCCTGAAAGTGATGATGATGGCTCATGTGGGTGTATTTTTTCTCTTGTGACATAAGGTTGAATCATTGAGATATACCCTCGGAGGTTTTCTTACCTCTGATGATCCACCTCTAATTGCTAATTTAACCACTAGCCTAGCATTCTTTTCCTTTTCTGAGACTTGAATTATAAGAATATACTAGCTCCTGAATTAGGATCACTTTTTATTTCTTTTAACATATTATTGAAGTATGTCAATTTTAATAAATATATACTGTACTAGAAATATCTAGATTATATATTAATATAGTAGCTAATATGTTAATATGGAATGATATAGCAATAGATAAGGAAATATATACTGTTATATATATCATTTAGAGATACAAATCTTTTTAAAGCCAAGAGTTGTTTTTTAGCTTTAATTTTAATCTTTCATTTTCTCTGTATTTGTGCCTTTTAAACCACAGCTATGGTCCAAAACTCATTGAGTTTTACAAAGACATATATAGAGGTAGATCGATCGACTAGATCTGTCTGTCTATCTATCTATCTATCAAGAGGAAGAGATACACAGACCTCAAGCATTCTAACATCTATGGGCTTCAAAAACATAAATATTGTATGCTGTGAATAACCTAATTCTGCACTGTGCTCCAAACCTCTATCAAAAATAACTTTGGTCTGAACCTTTGCCTGTTTCACTTCTGTTTTGGTTGTTAAGACTTAGACAGAAATTAAGTATTTGTTATTTTCCTTTCTTTATTTATTTAGCATTTAGAAATTTAGCATTTGCTAGACACCTGAAATAGATACCCTCTACGAATTTACATTTATTTGGGAGACAGATGAGTAATAATTTCTATACATTTAGTTAATGACTTATAGAGATACACAAAGTTTCGGTATACCAAGACGTGTGGAAGACCAGTGGAAATAACCTAGATATGGTTCCTAGAAGGACCTGCAGTCCAATGTAAGTTTTGAGAGAGGAGTAGAAACGAGACCAAAAACCTTAGGGCAAGGGAGGCCAAGAAGCAGTAAAAATATGCACATACTGTCTCAGGAAGTCCTGTGTGAACCCTAATCTGTACTTTACAAAACTGTAGGTGCTAACAACACCCTTGTTTTTCCCATATTTCAATATTCCCTGAAAATATTCATATTCATTGCCTACCATACTACATGTGAGCACATCAAAGTGCAGGCCAGGCAGGAAAGAGCAATCTGTCCTACTTCCTGCTGTAAACCCACTCCTTATCTGGATTGGTGCCCAACACACAGATGTTCAGTAACAATGTGTCAGATGAACAGACATGGTCATGTTTGGGTTTAAATGAATATTGAGCCAATCAAGTTTCTGGATGTCACCCAAATAAGTGTGATTTAATATGTTTTTTGCAAAAACTCTAGCTGTGAACTGCCTCTGATGTCCTTCCTTAAATGTTATTTGTCATCAGAAGTTGATATTTGACCATCACTGATCTGTGCCTTACAAGGTTCTTGGATCAAGTGTGGAGGATGTGACTCAATCTTGTTTGTATTATTCAGTCCTTAGAAGTGGAAGGTTACTTATTCATTAGGTTTCTTCCCCCTACTTATCAGTCAAGCCAGGTTTTATAACAACAAATAGAAGAAAGCATCTGCTAATGAGTATAGTACATTATCTCATTTCTTGTTCAACCCAGTGCATTCCACCCTGAAACATTCTAAAAACATCTATAAAAATATTAAAATGTCCTCTTTAAAGATAATCATATGTATTAGTATATTTTAATAAAGATTTGATCATATTTGGATATTAGTGAATCAAGTGGCCTAGTTGAAATTTACGGATAGATAGGGAAAAAGTATATACAGACTCTGATGTTGGACCAACAATTTTAATTGCTGAGGTTTTTGAGCAGGAAAATGACAAACCTGAGCAGTCTGTAAAGAACTGAAGTGACAAACATTACAAGAGAGGAAAGAATAGAAAGGACTTCATGTCCACCTCTCTGCAGACATGGAGCCACGACACATAAGGGGGAAAGAATCAGAGTTCATCAAGATTTGAAGAAAAAAGCCAGACTTGGAGCTCTGGGTTAAGAGGCCCTCACAGAAAATTGCAAATGACTTGCCAGAGGAAAATCTTTCAATCTATAGAATGACAAGGTGATGACTAAACATTAGGAATGGGCACAGATGAATAAGGAAATAGAGACTTAACTTGAGATGAATAGGGGAGATCATGTTATGAAGGTTGGAAAGAAGATTTTTCAAAGACTTTATTTCCCTGTTTTTCTTTTTTTTCCTCTTTACACCATGACTGACTAGTGTTGAGGACATATTAATTCCTACTGTCTTCAGAGACTTCTCTTCCCCTTATGTCCTTTGTAGACCCTGTAAGATGTTCATGACCAAGGTTTCACAAATGCAAACTATTTAGCCACACCTTGAACGCATCTGTCTGCAATTTGATTGCACCCTCATTAAATGGTTCTCTTTTCATTTAGTAGTACAGTGGGATTCTTTTTTTTTCAGTTAAATGGATATAGAGTAATCAGAAAGGATTCTATAAACTATATGCAATTAAAACCCCTAATGATAAAACTATTTAACTGTGACAAAATAAGATAAAACATAATCAAAATTTTAGGCAAACAAATATTACACATTTTTAGTGAACATACATAACCTAAACAAAATCTTGCTATATTATCTTTATACTAAATCAATTTTTAATAGCCTTAATTTGGATTTGATTACCTATTTTTACTCTTCCACTTATATATGGAGCATCGAGAGATTTTTTTATAGAAATAAGATTGTATTGCCTCCAGGCACAGCTGCTCTGCCACTCTAAGATTTGAAGTTAGAATTAAATGTGAAGCTAGTTAGATATCTTTGAATTAGCATATTTTTCCACAGAATAACTCTAAGGAGACACACAAGACAGGCTTTGTCCTTGATGTGTCAAGACTTCATACACAGCCATCCCTCCCATCCCTAGTCCACTCAGCCTCAGGTCTCCTTTTTCCTTGACCTACCTTTTCCCCAAGCAGCAAGAATTTTTCTTGCGGCAGAATTATGAAATTTCTAAGGTTTTCATTGGTGTGTACTGAGCACAAGTTGCCTTAAGGCTTCTATGGAAACTGAGGACAACACCAGAGCAGCCTTTGCCCAGAAAACCTTATCTATCAAAGTAGTGAATCTTGACAACTACCATTTCCATTTCTTTAAACTCCAGACTATTTCAAAGTAGAAAGAGCATAAGGAAGAATATAGTAAAATTACACGAGATTTGGCTAAATGTCTTTAGCTTATTTACTTGAGATCATTTTTTGCTCTCCTTCTGATGAACTTGTGCCTGTGAAATAAGCTAAGGAAGGGGACTGTTAAAATACTAATTGCTTTTGACAGCCTTACACTTGGGCTTTCAAGCAGAATCACAGGCTACCTGTAACTGTCAAAAGGCTTAAATGCTTTTTAAGTGGACTTTTTTTAGGCCAACAATGTAAAACAATTTGGAGGATTTCACTTTTTTTCATATATCACTCTCTTGTATTTACTATGTGGTCAAGCAAAAAGGGGACTAGGCTCTGTACTTTCATTTTAGATTTTGTGAGTGTGTTTGTGTGTGTATTTATGTATATATTTATATATATTTTCATGGTGAAACAATCTGTTGATTTTGTCAATTTTTCCCAAAAAGTTAATAATTTTTAACTTTTATTATTTGATTTTATTATTTGATTACTGGTTACAATTTTTTTCTATTTTTATGTGTTGTGTTTTATATATATTTAAAAGGAAACCAGTTTTACTGTAATTATTTGACATTTGAGAACTAAACTTTCATTGACTAGTCAAATGTGGGAAACGTCAAATAGTTGGAGGATCTATCATTTAGTGACAAGTAAATTGTTTTGGTTAAATAATTACAGTCCAATAAAATGGTGCTAAAATAGTGATTTATTCAGGATCCAGGGAACAAACAGAAGACTTCATTGGTGCCTGGGTTGGTAGTGTTACTGATCTCTCGGGTAGGAGGGTGTTCACAGCTCATCTGGTCTGTGCCACTGGCATGGGGAGCACCTGGGAACAGATTGACATGAAGGACATGGTTATCATTGCTCGCCTCCTACCAACTTGGGGTTTCCTTCACATGTTTTTGCCCCTTATCAAAGGATTCAACAAGGAGACAGGGCAAATTACATCTAGACAAGTCTTTATTAGACTCTTGCCACAAGGCAGACAGCACTGAGAAGGAAAGGTTCAGTCTGACTCTACCAAGGGAACAGGAAAAGGATTTTTAAAGGGGTCCCTTCATTGTGTGTATTGACAGAATTCTTCAGTCATGGGTAGTGGTGTCGGATGAATCGTCTAATCTTGGGCAATCTCGGGTGGGCAGTAAGTGCTAAATCAGCTGTTGATTTCTACACATGCCCTTCTTGGGCCTTGTTGGTGGCCCATGCATCCTTCCAAGATGGCTGGCTACCACCACCCCACAAAGGTCATGTTGTGGTCTTTGGTGTCTACTGCAGGGCAGGTGGGGGCTTGATAGATTATCAAGCTATTTTAAACAGGATTTTAGTCCACTCCTTCCTACAAGCTCCTGACCCTGCTCTCCTATACCATCTCAACCTCAGGAAGAACAGTTTCATAGACTAGTAATTAACTGAAGTCAGAAAGCATTGCTTGGTGGAGTTGAGGCTGACCTTTCTAAAAGCCTAGATATAAAAGAAAGAAAGAAGAAAAGTATCTACAACTAAGATGGTTCATAAGTTAATGAGCATTTCATATGACATTGGCTTTACTGTCTTTGTGTTCTGCGGAGGACTTCTAGAGCGGATGAAGAAGGTTTTTTTGGTTTTTGTTTTTGTGTAGCAGTCTTCATTTCCAAATCTAACTCTACTGATAATTTTTATTTTTTAAATTTGCTGAGTTGTATTCCTATTAAGATGTAAAGAAAATTATCCTGTGCCCTTCTGTGTCCTTCTAGGCTGGCAAATTATCAAACTTCAGACAGAGTGATAAGAGAAAAATCCAAAAAGAAGTTTTAGTAATAATGTATTTACCTCCTATATACATGGGAAAGACCCAGAATGACTGCATAACTCACCCACTTGACTTCAGAAGCCATAGACTAAGACTAGGGAGGTGGGGGGTGAAGGATCTGGGGAAAGGAAAGACACAGTAAGCAAAAGATATGCAGATTGAGTTCTGCCTTTTTATTTAAAAGGAGTTAAGGCTATTAGGGTTTCCTAGAACAGGTTTCTAATAAGAAAAGTTAACAGGTAAGTATCCAAAGCAAACCTCACCCAAGCTTCAGAGCCTCTCTCTAAAAACAAGCTTTTGCCAAAAAGATATTTTGGGATGGCAGATTTTTGCTCCCCTACCTTCTCTCTTTTTTTTTTAAAGATTTATTTATTTTATGCATACAAGCTGGGGTGTTAGGCCAGAGGTGTCGGGGGAGGTGAGAGGATTCACCAGAGACACAATGGGGAGGAGAACAGACAGATGAGCTGAAATATACTGTTGAGGGGAGCAGCGAGGAGGCAAGACAGGAGAGGTCTGCTGGGCCATGTGGAAAGCTCCCTGGCCTGGGATTGAACTCCTGCTGCAGTGGCTGCGGATAGCTTCATAGTGCTGCAACTTAACCCCTTGCGCCACCAGGGAGGCCCCTCCTCCCCTACATTCTTAAGAAAGTATGTGCCTCCTTTACATCATTAATTTTTTTAGTGCACTTGTTTTCACTCGTGTTAATGTAAACTAAGAGTAAATTCTTAAACTGTTGAAGTAATCCTGGTGACCGAGCCAGTGCCTTGATCTGAACTGTGCCCCCAACATCTTGAGGGAGTGTGCTGCTGGCAAGGGGGTGGGGCCGAGACCGTTTGGGGCGTCTTTAATAAGGAGGATGAAAGTGGGCTCACACTGTTTTTATCAGAGCTGCTGCCTCAGGCAGCCGTCCCCCAGCCAGCCCAGTGGTGTCCTTTCATGCCCACCCTGTGGGAGCAGGGAACGAAGTTGGGGGGCGTGTCAGGCCTCTGTTGCACCTGACTTCTTGGTGGTAGGAGGACTTGGTAAGACTTTGCCACTTGGTGTTGCAGGCCCTGCTCCTCCTCAACCTTTTCCCTCTCACTCTACCCTTCAGGCTAGAATCTTTTCATTTTTGCTGTACCAAATGCTCTTGTGGCATTTGTGGCAGTGCCTAGTGTGACCCAGAGTCAGCAAGTGGTTCTGACCTAATGACAGTATTTAGACCCTTTGCCCTGGTAACAAAATCATTCTATTAGGACTTTATGCTTTATCTTGTTGTATGAGAATTAAACTGTTAAATTTAGTTGGAATAGGGTTGTTTGATAACACCATATGTTAGCGGGACACTTGTTCGGGCACCAGGTCCTGGGGAATCGAATGGGGGAACACAGGTGTGGGCAGCCTAGACCCTACAAAGGAACAATGTACAGAGAAAAGTGGATGCAAAATTGTGTAGGGGAGGGTTTGGAGAGCTTACCTGGCAACATCTGTTTTCTCTGAGAACCAGGATATGAGTTTTCCCTCAAATGTGACAATCTCTTGGTGGGAAGGGATGCAAGGTCCATGGACAACTACATACCTGCAATAGGGTTGAAGATAGCTGCTTAGGGAGATGCAAAGTAATTTTTACACCAATTACCCAGCTGAAAAGGGGAGCTGTTACATGGATAATAATAGCAGTTAGCGGTCTGCAATGACTCAGGGGAGGAAAAGGAGCCATGTTGCTTGCCAAGCTCTATGACAAAGAGGACTTGGTTCCCCAGGAGCCGAAAGGGTCTAAAAACTAATCTCCAAATGTAACCACAGGAATCACCTGGACAATAGGTGGACTAGGTGTGCTTTAGTGCCCATACCAAGCAGGGTTGTCACATTTTTCGAAGTCTTTAAATGTCATGTTTTCAAGCAGTGTGGTAATTTAGGAAGATAATAGAAACTGTTGGAACATCTTTATACAGTGTGTTTTCAGCACTGTTTGGGTGTTGTGCTCCAGAAGAGGAAGGCAGAGGAAGGCGTTCTGGCAGTGGGGAGAGTGGTGGGCCTACCACTGCTGGTTTTGTTCTCGATGTTTGCCAGCTGCATGACTTGTCTGAGAGCTTTATAAAAACTAACACTTGGTGCTCAGCTCTTATTTCCTGAAGTACTGTGTGGTTTATATTTTATTATATTAAATATAACATCTGTAACATCAGTGTCATCAGTTTGGAGTAGTCACAGATAGAGAAGCCACCTTTCAAGACTGTTGTCAGTGTTAAAGGTAAATGTTTTGCAAATTACCTGCCTGGCAGTTGGTAGTTACTTTAAAAAATATTTAAAAGTGTTTTTATTTAGTGACTATTTGGGAAAGCACAAAACCAGCTAGATCTTCAAGTCCTCATTATATTATAGAAGCCCTAAGTGCTATGGCGAAGCAGTCTGACCTTGAAAAGCAGGATGGAGCCAGGGAGCAACAGCTCTTGGTTTGACTCCTCGCCTTATAAAATAGGGTGACCTGAGCATCTCAGGTCATTGAATACTTGGCTTTCCTTTCCCTCAGCTATAAAAAGAGAAATTACACTATATTCTTCCTAGACTGTTTGGAAGAGTAAATGAAAGCACATGACAATACTCAACTATAGAACTTGGAATTGAGTAGATACTCAATGCATCCAATATACTGTAGTTCCTCTGCATTCCTTCCTTTCTCTTCCTACCTTTTTTGATGCATTTTTCAATAGAAAGTTGTGAATTCTTGAGCAAAGTGATAGTGGCATGAAAGATGGGTATAGTAATTGGAGACATTGAAATTAATTTTGGTACTATGACTATTTCCTATACTGCATTTGAAGTGTATGGAAATGATACCAAAATGCTGAAAAAATAAAAGACCTTAGATATTTGGCTTTAAAGTAGGATAATTAAGATGTACTCCCCTTTTCCTCTTGGGAGTTACCACAAAGCTAATGGGAGGAGGAGTAACAAAAACCAATATCAACCCCTGTGAAATTAAGTATCGTTAATGTGGAACAATCGTATATAAAGATGAAAAGAATGCAGGAAGGAAAGAGCTGAAATTTAGGTGTATTCGTTACCAAGGCTACCATAACAAATTACTACCATCCCAAATTACTACTGGGGGGTCTTAAAACAATAGAAAATTCTCTCACAATTCCAAAGACTCAAAGTCTGACAAAAGTGTTGGCAAAACCGTTTCTTTCTGGAGGTTCTGAGGAGAATCTGTTCCTTCCTCTCTCATGGCTTCTAGTAGTTGCCAGATGTCCTGGTGTTCCTCGGCTTCCACTGCACTGCTCTGATCTCTGACTCCATCTTCACAGCACATTCTCCCTAAGTACTCGTGTCCTTAAAAGGACACCAGTCATTTGATAAGGGATCGAACTAATCTGTTATGATCCAATTTTAACTTGGTTTTATCTGCAAAGACCACCTTTCCAAATAGGCCGCATTCACATGGAGCGGCTGCTGGGACTCCTTTTCCAGCGACACCATTTGACTGACAACAACAGGTGACCCCAGTGAAAAACAGATCAATTACTCTTCCAGGAAGACATAAGGGCCAGAAATGACAGGTTCTAGGAACCGCTGCAGAAGGACTGAGGACTAGAACTGGAAATGGGGATGGCAAAAGTGCAGTTTGACCTCCATCCAGGCATTGTGGCTCCAAAGTCCAGACTTGTAACCATTATGCTGAACTTCCCTTCTTTCTCCTCCTCTAATCTATCCAGGAGATGAGAGGTATATTGACTGGGAAAATTGTGCTAAAAAATTCTGGAATGGGAATACAAGGCAGAGATGAGGGACTCCACTGAAAACAGGTTGCATGAACACAGAAGGTCTTCAGGAGGAAAGAGGAGAAAGAGGGGCAAAATCCTCTTGCCCCAATTCACCACTTATATCTAAGTACACAGGAACCAAGCTTATACTCTAAGCAGATGATAGGTGTTCTTTGGAGGTAAAGAACAGTCCATAGAAGAGGTCTTCAGATAACAGAATTTGGGTTTCCTCCCCTCAAAAAATAAAAAAAATAAAATGCTGGGTTACTTACAAAAGCATCCCAGGGTTGCCTACTTGTTAACAAAGCTACCTCCTCACAAATTTTTAGTCTAAAATACTAATTTGGATCAAGGCTTCATGAACAGACATTTGAGGCAAACATTCAACATGAAAAAAGGGAAAGGAAGCTTTTAACAATGTGGAGGACACCGTAACTTAAAATTGCAATGATATCAAAGAACTTGATGGTGAAAAAAATGGTTTACATAAAAAGAATTAGTAAAAAGATCTTTTGAATATGAACAGTATGAGAGCAGGAAAAAATCATTATTTGGGAAAATATGAATACAATGTTCTAGGGTAAGATGGGGGGATGTAGAACTTACAGATAATATGAAAAAATTGAACATGTTTTCAGTTTTGTTATTGTACAGTAACATTTGCATAATTGCATACTACTGTACATTAAAAAGCATTCGGGAAAGCTTGGAAAGAGTTTTAAGCACAAGGAACATAAGTGGGAATTGTGAACTCTAGAGAAAAGAAATGGATAATCATGCTACTTGCTATATCATATTACGTATGTCATCATCTTGACTTCCTTGTGTACTTATTTACAGTCATAATAATATAAACACTGGTGTCCAAATCCTTACATAATCCATCTTCCAGATACTTTCCAGGATTAATCTATAACCATTTGAAAGAGACAAAAATGATGGTCTGTCATATCTGAGGTTAGGTTATAAAATAGACTGTGACTTTCATCTTAGGCACTCAATCATGATTTCACTCTCTCGGCTCTGGGAGATCCCATGTTATGACAACCCTTTGCAAAACTCCACTTTGTGAGAAAATTAATTTTCAATCTATCAATAAAAAAATATTAATATCTAAATTCAATTAGTCAAGAGATACCAGAAGAAATATAAATATGTCAGAGAGTCAGGCAAAGGACTGCTATTTTTTATTAGAGCCATTTTGTATTTCTTTGTAAAATAACCATTAGCTTTTAAAGAAAATCAGAGTTCAGAAATATTAAAGCTCTTGATGGAAATGCGCGGTGGCAATCAAGACAGGAAGATATCTGCAACTTATTCTATTCCTATTAAGATACTGCAGAAGCAAAACCTCTTTTTTATTCATTTCTTATATATCTCTTTCTCCTAAAATATATTGATTGTATTTTTACTTTTCATTTTTGCTCCTTTTCTGTCTCCCAACCTGAAGAGGACATCTCTCTATTCTAATTTTTTTCAGCTTACGGTTTTTATGTGATCCAAAAAATGTGTTCTTTAACATGCATCATTAACAAGTGAGGGAGATGTCGAGAGTCAATAATAGTTGTGTTTCTAGCTCAGGATAATAAATGTGGTTCTTATTATAAAACAGTTACTCTTTCAATCTTTTTGTCTGTGTTTGGTAGATAAAACTGGACAGTGCTTTTGCAACACTTATCTGAATGTCCTTTCTCCTTGACATTCTTAATAAGAGAGAAAGTAAGGATGGAAATAAGTAACAGAGAAAAGCAAGTATCTATCTATCTATCTATCTATTTATCTATCTATCTATTTATTGCCTTTTAAAACAAAAGTAGCTTTTCAGTGCTGCATAAGAACTTGATATTTAACCTGTATCCTCTGAATTCTTGGAAAGCCAGAGAATGGGATGAAATTGCAATTTTGAGGCATTAATGTTAGTTGTAATCATTGACTCTTTGTAAATAAGTGTCTTAAAACATTTTGCTAGTCTTCTGAAAACCAAGGAGGTAGCTAATATAGCTAGGACCATTTTTGCTTTGGAGGGGAATAGTGGTATATTTACTTGTTAGATAGTTTAGGTAAGGACATAAATGTTTTCCTATTTTAAGAGTATAAATTTATTGAAAAAAGCATAGACATGCATTAAGAAAGCTTTAGATTCCATTGGTTCCCAAGTAAATTAGAAATTATTAGTGTTAGCCTTAATGTTTGCTATTGTGACGTGACAGCATTTGACTTAAATGGTTTTACTACTTATTAGTACTGATATTGAATAAATGGTAATGACCATTAAGTGCTATGTACATTATCATTTAACTAATCATGCTTGCAATCTCCTATTAGTCAAACCTCTTTGGATTAATTAGTCAGAGAAGCTGTCTAATCCCAATTTCTAGAGGAATAATGAAATAAAGGAACATCGAAATACACTAAAAATTTGACAGTGCATCACCACTTACCTCAGAGATTCACTTTGTTTCCCTCACCAAGTCCCTTATAAAAGCCTCAAGGTTGAAAATTTTCTGGCAGTTTTTTTTTTTGAAATATTGTTACATATGTTAAATTATATATGCACACTTTCCCTATTAAAGCACTTAGGTAGCAGAAAAAATGTTAAAATGATATGCAAATAAAAGCAAAATCCTTACATAACAACATCCTTATTGAAAGTTAATGCAATAAATAACTCTGCTTAGATTGAGCATTACTAGTGTAGTAACATTATTTTTAGTTTTCACAAGCTAATATCTCAATCTATAGATCTTCAAGGCTACATTTACATGATACAACTAAGGAAGTTTTATTATTGATACTTTTATGTCCTATTCCTGTTAATATATATTGAGCCTAGAGAATTTTTTTTTAGTTCTTTTCATATATTTTGTTCAAACAGGATTTTTCATCTAAGAATTTTGCTCATTCATTATTTGCTCATTTTTCTATTGGGAAATTAATTAAAATTAATTTGTATGAACCCATCAAACATGGCAGTCACTTATTTTTTGTGGTATCTTTTCCCAGTCTGCAGCTTGTTTGGGGGCTTTGCAAACACTGTCCTTTTGTTCTGCAGAGAAGTATGTAATTTCTATAGTTAAACTTGTCATTCTTCTCTTTTATGTTTGTATACTTTATGGATGTTTTTAAAAAAAAATCTTTCCCTGTTGTGTTATCTTAAGCATATTTTCCAATAAATTGTCCTAAGAGTTTCAGAAAGGTTTTTCAAACATTTCAGTTATAATCCATATGGAATTAATTACTGTTCTCTTCACTTTTCAGTCTCCTATGTTACTGTCTTTTATCTTTTCTCAACACTCATGTCTTCAGTCCATATTTCTTATTAAACTCTTATTAATCCTTTTTGGTTAGTTTCTTATAAATCCTCATTTTATTAATATTCTTACTTATTCAAAACTGTCTAACCTATTAAAATATTTGGTAAATAACCAAAGTTTGCCATGTTGCCTGATTTTAAAAACTTTCTAGAATGCTATTGTTTATGGCACCTGCTCTAAATATTTTATTCTCATTATATCGATGGGCAGGTTTCTTTGGGGCATTGCAGGCTTGACCTTACCTCTTCCAGTTTCTGGTATAGCTGGCGATGCTCAGGATTCCTGGGTCTGTGACTGCGTCACTCTAGTCTCTGCCTCCTTTGTCGCATGGCCATAACCTATGGAATTTTTTTTAATTTTATTTTATTTTATTTATATCCTTTACATTATTATTTATCCCCCGTAAATTTCCCACCATCAATTCACCCGTGAACCATCACCATAGTCCCTTATGCTCTTTTCTCCCCTGTTTTGGTCCCCCTTCCTCCCCCACCCCTATAGAATGTCTCTTATTTGTGGTTGCCTGCTAGTTTTTGTTTTTGTTTTTTTTTTATTTGTGTGCTATTTTCTTCTGATTTCTCATTTGGCTCTCTTAAATTTCTCCTATAACGGATACCATTTGATATTTTTCTTTTTCCTTCTGGCTTATTTCACTGAGCACGATCCCTTCTAGCCCCATCCATGTTACTGCGAATTGCATTGGTTTATCATTTTTGATTGCTGAGTAGTATCCAATTGTGTACATGTACCACATCTTCTTGATCCAGTCAATTTCAGGGCATTTGGGTTGTTTCCATATTTTAGCTATTGTAAATAGTGCTGCAATAAACATTGGTATGCATGTGCCCTTTTGGATTATTGTTTTTGTGTCCTTTGGGTTTATTCTTAGGAGTGGAATTGCTGGATCATATGGAAGCTCAATTTTTAGTTGTTTGAGAAACTGCCATACAGCTTTCCATAGAGGTTGGATCAATTTGCATTCCCACCAACAGTGTAAGAGCATTCCTTTTTCTCCACATCCTCGCCAACATTTGTTGTTTTCTGTTTTTTTAATGTGTACTGTTCTCGTTTGTGTAAGGTGGTATCTCATTGTGGTTTTTATTTGCTGATTATGAGGGATTTTAAACATTTTTTCATGCTTGTTTGCCATTTGCATTTCTTCTTTGGAGAAGTGTCTTTTTAGTTCTGCCCATTTTTTTTTTTCTTCTGCACATTTTTTGACTGGATTTTTTGCTTTGTTTTTGTTGAATCATCTGAGTTCTTTGTTGATTTTTGTGATCAGTCCCTTGTCCTTTGTATGGAGTGCAGATTTTTTCTCCCACTCAGGGACCTGTCTATTTGTTTTGGTTAATGTCTCTTTTGCTGTACAGAAGCTTTTTAGTTTGATGTAATCCCGGCTGTTTATCTTTTCCTTCACTGTCTTTGCTTTAGGGGATGTGTCTTTAAAAATGTTACTACAATATATGTCATGTAGTGTTTTGCCTATGTTTTCTCCTATATCTTTCATGGTTTCAGGTCTTATGTCCAAGTCTCTTATCCATTTTGAATTGGTTTTCATGCATGGCGTGAGGTAGTAGTTTACTTTGATTTTTCTTCAGGTAGTTATCCAGTTTCCCCAGCACCATTTGTTGAACAAACCATCCTTATTCCATTGCATGTTCTTTGCACCTTTATCAAAGATTAGTTGTCCATATATATGTGAGTTGATTTCTGGGCCTACAGAATATTTAAGCTGAGACTTGTTAAACCAAGAACCAGAGTTTCATTTAATCCAAAGTGTACCTTGTCACTCGGTGGAAAGTATATTTTCATACATTTTCTTAGAGACAAGGATTTAAAATCATTGTGATCCATCATGAGGCACTTTTCAAATGATGATGATGATGCTCTATTTTTGAGTGTACAGACAGAAATAAATGAAGGGCATAGTGCTTGAGGATATATACAGCACAGCCTTCCAGGGCAGGGAAAAGCACTGCCTGAGAGCTCCTGGGATCTGTGCTGCTGTTACAGTCTTTGGCAGTAACATTCTCTAATAAGTGTGGAGGTTTACGTCACTTCTTTAACACTAGTCTTTCTGTTTGCTACTCGCTTTCTGGAAACTGGACATGGTCTATTACTCTTCATTCTATTAACCTCCATTCTCTTCATTCACAGATGCCGATTCCCTCTCCTTATCCAAACAAAAAAAAAAGACAGCATCTGTTCAGGGTGAGCAAGAGAAATATGTTCAGTAATGAAATGAAGTAAGGGAAGTCAGTAACTGTAGGTACTGTTTTGGAGACGCTTGTTGTAACACCTCCTAGAAATTAACCCTGTGTCTCCTACATATTTGTCTCAAAGTCAGAAAAAAGATTCTGAGAGTATTTTTTTTTAACTATTTTGCAATGCGTTTCCATATCCTGCTGGTATATTCGCCTCATGGTAGTTCCTGTGCCCCTGGGTCTGTATCTTTTGAAAAGTGTCATTTAATTTTTTTCCATGTTGTAGGTCCTTATGGTTAGTCACATGTTAATTTTCTAAACACACCTCAATTCCTAGCTGTAATCTCTGTATTTTTGCACTAAGGTCTTCCCTAACCCTCTTTCAAGAAATACCAAGCCCTGTGTCTACTTCTGCGGTGTGTATGTGTGTGTTGTAGGTGGGGGTGGGAGGAAGGAGAAAGGGGGCATTGTGTCTACTTTCAAAATCAGGAGTAAACAACTATAAGTACAGTTTATTGTCTCACCAAAACCCTCTCCCCCTGTTAAACTAAATTACCTGACACTTTTTATTGTCATGTACTGGGTAGTTTTGTTTTGCTTAAACATTCTTTATACTATTTCACTTCTTCCCTCACTTTAAATGTAAATTGCATATTGAAGAATAACAAATATATTAATAGAAAAGTATACAATTCCTGAATGTATGGCTTGCAGGCTCATAAAATAAATTTATCTGTGTAATCAGCACTTGGATCAAGAAACAGTATATTGGAAACACACAAATTCCTCCCACTGTTAACCTCACAATCCACAGGTGA
Source organism: Scalopus aquaticus (assembly GCA_004024925.1). NCBI lineage: Eukaryota > Metazoa > Chordata > Mammalia > Eulipotyphla > Talpidae > Scalopus > Scalopus aquaticus. The sequence continues at coordinate 95,159 of PVIJ01004413.1, read as the reverse complement.
CCCATTCTGACAGCATAACCTAGTTTTACTTTGTCTTTTTTATAAATGAAACATACACCTTGTACCCATGTTGTGTGAAGTTAAAATTTGTTCATTCTTGTTGTTGTCTTGTATTCTAAAAATATATGTGATTTTTTTTCTTTGTTGGTGGCTATTTGTGTTGTTTGTAGATTGTCTGTTACAAATAGTCCCACCAAGAACATTCGTATGCATGTCTTTTGTTTCTGTCAAGTGCTTATCTAGGAGTGTAATTGCTGTTTCATTAGATATACATATATTCAGCTTTAGTAGATTCTGCTCAACAGCTTTTCAAAATGATTATATTAGTTTATACTACTATCAGCAATGCATGAAAGTTCCTTTTCAACAATTCTAGTAGGATATCTCATTGTGATTTTAATTTGCATATCCCTTATGAGTAACATGAGTACTTTTTCATATGCTTATGGGTTTTTGGATAGCCTGTCATGTAAAGTGCCTGTTCAAGTCGTTTGCCTATTTTTCCATTGGCTCATGGGTGTTTTTCATAATGCACATAAATAGATTTTGACACAGTTTAGAATTCCATCATAACACTGTGTCAAAATGCCCATAAAGCAAAGTCTGTGTCACTTTACGGTTACATAGTGGTCCATATCACTCAGATCTTCCAAGAGGAGACCTTAGAAGAGGAGGCCTTCTAAGCATGTTGTATACTCTGCTACCAGTTACCTTCTATTGAATTTCCTTTGGTTCACCTGTCCCTTGTCATCATGTGATAGTAATCCATCATCTCTAGCTTTTCTGAACTGCTGATACTCCAAAACTGTTCTAGGAAAGCTGACTTTGTCATGGTAAATTTTCAGAACATTGTTTGTTGAATGAATGAATGATTGAAAATGTGAATCTTTGAAGGAAAGAATAAACTTGCCAGATATGATTTGAGACTTTCTTTACTATTTAATAGAGTGCCCTTATGTTTTTCTGGTTTCTTTCACTGTGCAGAAGTGTTTTTAGCTTGATGCAGTTCCATGTGTTTATTTTTGCTTTTGTTTCCCTTTCCATTAAAAAGGAGTCCACAAAAATATCTGTAAGTTCAGTGCCTAAGAACTTACTGCCTACTTTTTTCCTATGTATTTCCTATGATGATTTCAAGTCTTACATACAAGTATTTTGAATTAATTTTTGTGGTGTAAGATACTGTTCTACTTTTATGCTTTTGCATGTGACTGCCTAGTTTTTTCCAACACATTTATTGAGACTTTCCTATTATGTGCTCTTGGCGCCTTTGTCATAAATTGGTTATTCATATATGTATGGGTTTATTTCTGTACTCTCAATTATGTTTTGTGGATAAAATCTAGCCATTTGCAGCAACATGGTTGGATTTTGAGAGAGTGATGAGTATTTGGAGAAATACAAATACTATATGATTTTACTCATAGGAAAGATGAATGTAACAAATGAACAAACACAACACAAGAAAAATACTCTTAAACTGTGAAACCAAATGGTAACTACCAGAAGGGTAAGGTGAAGTGGGAGAGTTAAATTGGGAAAAGGAATCATCTGTATAGTGATGGGTGGAAAGTAGACTTTTGGTGGCCATAATAGTGTAGTCAATACACATGTCGAATCATAATGATCTACACCTGATATTGATGTAATGACATAAACCAATGTTACTTTAATTAAAAAAAAAAAAGGCTAGACTCACATCCTTCTCAAGGGGTTTGGATCATTATGTAGCAGTTTAATAGATATTAAAGATACTCGTGACTCAAAGTTAGTCTATTTGAGGCCAGCCAATCCAATTAAATGGTAAAGAAAGTGAACCAACCAAGTAGTTAATTAATTCTGGACTATTTTAACGCCAGTTTTAACCAATTTTTTTCTACTTTTTTAACCACATGAATCTATTTAATAAAAGATATTTCAATAATGAAAGTGTTTGTGCATTATGGTCACTTTCTTGTACCTTCATAAGATTTACTTCTAAGAAGAATTTCAAATGGCTTATCAGAAAGTAGGTAACAATTCTTTAGTTATAGGAGAAAATAGATGTTATAAGAAAACAGAAGAAAATTGACATATTAAAACCTTGTTTCTCAAGTTTAATATGTATCAGTCACCGTGGGGGGTTGAAGGGAGCATGAGAACATGGTTACTGGATCCAACCCAGAGTTCCTTTCAGTAACTGAAAGGTCTGTGGTATGCATGAGTATTTGCATTCCTCATAAATTCCTAGATTCTGGTTATTCAAGAACCACATTTTAAGAACCACAAATAAATATTGTCTTGTTTCTTTTTTGAGAATTTGAAATCATCATTGGTTAGTATTAGATTTTTTTAAATAGTTGCTTTTTGTTTACCTTCTGTCTTACTGTCTGATCAAACGTAATAGCAGTGTTATTATTTTTATTATTATTGTTATTATTATTGTTATTATTATTATTATAAGCCTTTTCATAAGGGGATAAAAAAAATGTTTGGGAATATGTTCCAGTGGTTCTGAACCTTAACTACATTAGAAACACCTAGAAAGTTTTTAAATAGTGCCAATATGGAGTCTTATCTCCACTGATTTTGAAATAACTGATCTTGAACAGGCCTTACACAATATAGTTTTATGAGATTCACTTTGTACTTCCAATGTGCTGCCAAAATTGTAAGCCACAAATAGAGAGAGAAATATCCCATATTGCCAATAGGTAATCGGGCTTTTTTTATTGTGCTGGGCTTGGGTCTTTTGTTTTTGTTATTTTTTTCCATCAATGTGACTAACCACTCAGTCCCATTTTTAATCTGTGTGGTATGCTTTTAGTTCTTAAGTATGCTGTTTTGTTCTTTTCTTAATTGAACTTCATCCTGTTTTTTGAAGAACCATTCCTCTAATCTATCAAGGTCATTTTAAATTCTATTTCTTTCTTCTTAAATGTTTAACCCCTGCCCAACTAAATATCATCTGCAAGTTTAATGAGAGATTTTCAATTTCCTAATTGAGACGGTGCTCATTAAGTTTTAATATTTTATAATGTTATTGCAAATTATTTCTATCTCGTGGGTAATGCTACCTTGGCTTTGCCCTGATCATGCACATTTTCTTCATTATCAATGAACATTTATTTAGTGCTTAGAAGTTGTGTGGTATTGAATCAAGTTCTACTGCTTCTGAATAGTTAAAAACAAGTTACAAATCTTACTCCTTATAATTTTAATTCTAAGGAGAAAATGTATATAAGAGGAGCTAAATGAGCAATACTATATATAAGCATTTAAGCCCAAAAGTGAACATTGAAAATATAGTTCATAGATTGATGTCATGATCCTAATCCTAACTATGACTGTACAGTAGAGGTTGAGTACCAGCTGCTGCTTACATAGCTGTGTAACCTGAGGAAGTTATTCTTTGCTCTTCCATGTTCCTCCATTTTGTCATCTATAAAATGAGGTCTTACTCATTCCTGTTTTGGTTGTAAGAATTAAAATCAAATAATGTATGGGAAATTTTCAACAGTGCCTAACATATAGCCACAGTTAAAATAAATAATACTGATTAAGAGTCATTTAAGGAACTGATGGTATAGGGTATTTTAGATTCAGTTTGACAAGACTGGTAATTTTTTTTTTAAAGATTTATTTTTTATTTATACATACAAGTTGGGGTACAGGCCAGAGGCGTGGGGCGGTGAGAGGGTTCACCAGAGACAGAGCGGGGAGCAGAACAGGCAGATTGGAAATACACTGCTGAGGGGAGCAGTGGGCGAGGCAGGAGAGGTCTGCCGCACCATGTGGAATTCTCCCCGGCCGGGCGTCGAACTCGCGTCGCTGCCAACAGCTCCACAGCGCAGCGCTTAACCGCTGCGCCACCGGGGAGGCCCGGTAATTTTTTTTTTTAAGGTTTATTTATTTAAGCTGGGGTACAGGCCAGAGGCATGGGGCGGTGAGAGGGTTCACCAGAGACAGAGTGGGGAGCAGAACAGGCAGATCAGAAATACACTGCTGAGGGGAGCAGCGGGCGGGGCAGGAGAGGTCTGCCATGCCATGTGGGAATCTCCCCAGCTGGGCGTCGAACTCGCGTCACCAGTGCTGACAGCTCCACAGCACAGCGCTTAACCGCTGCGCTACCAGGGAGGCCCAAGATTGGTAATTTATAATCCCTGTAATAAAAAGATGATTTGTCTGAGATCTGCCATCTTAATTGACAAATGAGACTAATTTGGAACCTTTGGTTTTCACAAGTTTGCGCATGTTCTTCTATAAGCAGAGTTAGATTTCCTTTCTGGGTGTGCCGTGTTTATTAGTGGGAAAAGTGCTTTTAGAGATTATTATAACTGCTAAGAGGCAGAGCCAGGATTCAACTTCAGGATGTCTGTCTACAAGTTAATAATTGCTAAATGGTGGAAGCAGGCATTCTCCCAGATGTAAGGATGAAGGTGGTACGAACCTATTTTACAAATCCAAGATTCCAAAAAGAATAGAGTAGCCAGTATGAGACCTCTGACTACATGTCAGACATTATTGAGTTTATTATTTACATTGTCTCAAACTGAAGCTTAGGAAGGTTTAATAACTTGTCCAAAATCATGTAGGTGATAAATAAGAGAACCAGGAACCTAACCCAGATATGACAGCAAATTCATTCGCTAAATCACTTCAATAAAGTGTCTGACTTTGAATGAAATCAGATTACTTTTACTGACTCTGAAGATGCACTCAAAAATATCACAAGCAGAGGAGAGAGAAATGAGGTGGAGAGAGGAGTTATACTTAGTGTTTTGAGACAGAATAAATGTTAAAAAATAAAATGCCGAGGGACTTATCTTTTGTTTGACAAGTATTTAAGTTAGTTAATTGGCTAAAAAGTGGAGGTATCCCAGGAACAGGGACTGGAACTGGCCTACATTGGGGTTTAGAATAAAGATAGATTGGACGGGGTTGCATATATAAATATGAAATTTACATATTCCTTTTCCCCACTGGTTTACTTAAATAAACATCAAGGGTAATCTCTTTGATCCCATAAAAACTAACACTTTTTTAGTGAAACACACATTTTTATCACTTTACATTTCACAGTACTTTCTTATGTTATTTTGTTTGCTTTTACTGATGTGTACTTCTGCAATTTTGGTTCTGTTCTAAAACATCAGTAAATATGAGAGATACACTTATGCCAAATTACATAGAATCCACAGTTGTATTAGAATTTCTTTGTACATAACTTTTTAATCTTTATTTCCTTATAAATGACAAGTTTAATTATCAAATATTTCAGTGTGGGCAATGTTCACAAAATTCTGCCCATCAGGCAGTGTCATGGAAGACATTTGTCTTTCTTCCCTCTCATTTCACACCTCTTTTGTTCTCTCAAAAATCTCAATACTGAAACAGCTCAAACATGTTGAAAATAAAGTAATTTTCTCCATGTAATGTAGTTTGGAGTCACAAAATATAAGTTTGATAAAAAACTGAATTTTCAGGCCTGCATTACTATAGCTTGTGTAATCATAAAAAACCCTCTGTGCTGTATTTTGTTTGAAGTTTGACAATTTACAAAAGGCTCTTTCATAAATTAGAATCATACAAATATCTAGTGAGTCATGAAAGTAGAAAAGCCTCAAACACTGAATTTCTTGGAAAATCTTCCAGTATTTTCCCTACACCGTTACACTGGACTAAAATTAGACTTAGTCAAATTTGTATATTCCTAAAAATAGGTTTTTAACCCTCAAATTATCTTGTTCTTTGGCTTCTCTTTATTGGCATTAATCTAGGAACTAAGTAACGCAATGAGATCTGAACAATCCAAAAAGCATTCAAAAAGCCGTAAAGCTGGGTTATTTCTGCCAGGCAGTAAAATATTTTAACCTTTCATTATTGGCTACTTACTACTACTACTATAGTGTTCACTTTCAAAAATAGTCATTAACAAAAATGAAAATAAATGCTTACATAAGTTATTTAAGATATAAAATTTCTATTCAGAGAGTGTGAGAGAGAGAGAGAGAGAGAGTGTGTGTGTGTGTGTGTGTGTGTGTGTGTGTGTGTGTGTGTGTGTGTTTTCAGGCATTTTAGACCCAAACCACTAATGTGCTCAGAGATAGCTCAGGTCTCCCTCTCTTCACTTCTCCAGAAAATAAGCATCATTTTACTTATCATATACATTACTATTTTTTTAATTTAGATTTTTTTTTGTTCGTTATACACTTGGTGCTTCGTGTTGTTCTGAAAAAACTAATGCTTTAAAATTATCACTTAATTAGTAGTTGTGGTATAATAAAATTTAACTGAATAAAGAAAATACTGTAAGATAGGCTTAGTTTTGAATTTCTGCTTTACTGCTGATATGCTAACTATTCCCCTATCTCATTGTACCTTGGTTTCATCATCTGTCAATAAGCATAAATTATACCCACCTTAGAGCATATGTTTAAAAGCTGAATTAAACAAGTCATGCAAAGCATTGTGTATTCAATCAATGTTAGCTGTTTTTGATAACATTTCGTCCCGTGTGGACAAAGATTTTGGCTAGGAGAGAGACTATACTTTGGAAATTCTTAAAGTTTTGAAACTTTTAGGAAAGAAGATCATTCTCTGCCGAATTAAACCAACCAGCCTCATTGTGCTGTGTTGCCTGAACTTATCCCCCTTCCTGGCTCCCTATGGAATGCTCCTAGATCAGATCTCTAGCATGGTTTGCATAACTGTGAGTGGCACTGAACCACCTAGCTTGACTGCACAGGTATTTAACAGTAGACAGTGTAGCTTATTTTTATGTCATTTTGATATAATTTTATCATTATACATATATTACTAGCATACCAGTTTCAAGAGAACTAAAAAGTTTTCTGCTTTAAAAGTCTATTTAAAAAATGGTGTGATATATATTCTCCTGCTTGACTTAAAATGATTTAGAAGGACCTGCAAGATTGTAGCTCTTAACATAAATTGCTTAGATAGTGTAGCTCCTTCCTTCATACAGTTACAAACATTTAGGGCTTGGATGAATATCCAGGTGTAAGAAGCGCATGTTAATTTTTCACTGGGTGTGTGTGTTTGTGTGTGTGTGTGTATCCTACCAGCTGATAGAGGAAAAATGGGCTGGTAAATAGCATGTTGCAGCAGTAAAAGTAAGGGGTGTCTCATAAGGTAGGAAATAGGAAACTCAATTTAATCACTCTAAGTAATTATTTTACTAGAATTTTAAAAGCCTGGATCAATAATGATATTTTGTTCCAGGCTGTTAACAACCAGAACCTTGGCTCCCAAAATTAAGAAATCAGTTCTTGTTAATTAAACTTAAATATGATGGCAGAGATCTTTGTGCCGTGAAGCGAGAGCTTGGTCTCTGGCTATTTTGTTCCGATATTATACTTGATATAATGCAGTACACTGTTCTCAGCCAAAGTCCTATGTTGTCTGGGCAACTCCTGTTGCCATAGCAATGAAATTCTTTTGCGGGAGCAGGGCGAATGCTAATTGTAGCCATTTGTTGTTCCTTCTGTCGATCCCTTAACTAGCACAGTTGTAGAGCAGCCAGGGACTGGGTGAACAGCACGGAGTGCCCCCAAAAGCATTGCTGCTGAAGGCAACCGGCTGCTCTGCTTAAAAAATTATTTGAGCAGCCGACAGTGCTGACAGTGCCACTATGTGGGCAGAAGCACAGCTTGACTCAGCCCTTGACAACTGTTGATCTGGGACTTAGAGGGAAAGAGAAGACTGTTTAAAACCTGTTGAGAAGGTACTGATGACATGGAGATTAATTTGACACCAGTCCCTCAGAGGTAGGTGCCAGGCATATCATAACAACTGTTTTTCCAGGCTAAACTCAATACTGGAATGCCCAGAGGCTGTAGGAGACAGATCAATGGTTCCTCCTCTTATTTCCATCTGAAACTGCATTACTGTGGCCTGAGGTAAAAATACTCATTTGGATGTAACCAACCAATTGTAAATCACATAGGTATTAGATTCAGTTTGTACTGGTAACTCCCTCCTCTCTTTATAATCCCTTATTTTTCAAGACTTATGATTTAACTGCCAGAAAGGAGTTGAAAAAATCAACTCAATGTAAATGAAATAGGTCCCTTTTGAAAACTAGAAGACAAAATGTTATCTACCAACCCTATAGTCTTTCAAGCTAGTTTAATTTGAGAAAATGCTCTTAAACCTAGCAAGCAGTAATTCATTGTAAAATCTAATTGCTATAGGTACTTGGGGAAGAAAAAAATGATTATAATGGTGTGAAAAAGCATGTGTGGTACTGTTAAACTGTTAGATCTTTCCTTTAAAAGTGTTCCAATACAAAATATGGTCAAGTTCATGAGGTTTTTTAAAACCAGCTACTGTGTAAGCATAGTAATGCATGTCAGGTAGTTTTAAAAGAATATATTTAGTGTATATACCTCCTAATTGAATAGATTTATGGTGAGTCCTGGCTAAAACATTCTTAATGTCAGAGGAACTGATGAACTGATCTCATAGACTGTTATATCAGATTGTTCCTCACTATAGCTTTATGTTTGTTTATATGCAGGGAGTCAAAATTGGTATAGCAGTGTTCCAATCATAACTGAAGATTCTTCTTTTTATTGGAGAAAAGACCTTTCAATTCAATGTGATTTTTTTCTTCCCTTAAAAGAACTCCATGTATATTTAATATTTTAATCACTTGCCCTGTAAGAAAGACCTGGGAGGCAACTTTACCAGAGTATCATTCAGTGCCCTGAAGTAAATTACTTTCTGATGATAGTGATCTTATTAATGTCACTTGTGTGCTTGAAACACTAAATAAATTAGTCCCATCTCATTGATTAAAATACTCAGCCTATAAGTTCCAACGAGGAAAGTCTTGAAATGTATTTGTTGAAATTTTCTAAGACCTACTCTTTTTTTCTCTTCATCATTTTTAAGAAAATGTCTATAAACTATATAGCATATGTTTTAAATGTTATTTATATTTGATTTCTAAATTTTATGTGTAAGACAGTTCAGATATTCCTGAATAAGTCCTATGGAATATTTTTAAAGGTTATTAAGTCCTTAACTTTAAGATATTTGCCTGTATCTCTAAAACTGTATTCTCATAATAAATGAGACAAGAGCTCTGAAAGTAGGAAATCCTCTTAATGCCTTAGTCAACAGAAATCAAGATACATACTGTCCAATTTACCTCCAATTTTGGCTTCCAGTGCCCACAAATGATTACGTCTCCCATCAGGTTCTGAGAGCTAATAAAGCCTAAAATATCCATGCCATGAAGCTGCTCAGCCATTTTTCCTTGGCAAAGAAAATTTGTGTTAACACAAAGCTTAGCAATGACCTGGGTGGTAACTGGCAAGCCAGTGTCCCATTACTAACAAGCTACAGTAGCCCTCTAGACAGGCTATCCTCACTCTGCCAAAGTTCTTTACCTTCATGGCCAGGGAGATGAAAGACCTAAAGCCTGAATATCAAATGAGGAGTGATTTAATATCAAGGAGTGTTCTGAAAGCACCTAATATTAAACCTCCGCAGGAAAATCAGCTCTGGTTCCTAGAAATCTCACCAGCTTTATTCCAGGGACAGATTCATAACCATTGGCAATGATTGTGTTCCATAGTCAGTCAGCAGTGTGAAAACCTGCAGCTGTTTGTCTTACTGGGTGGTTTGTAGACCTTTGCTTGTAGCAGTTGCAACATGTATGACATCTGGTGAGCTAAGCAAATTTGGGCCGAGATTAACCAAATCATTCCAAAACAATGTCTAGTGGAAAATGATAGTCCATAATCAGAACACTTGATTACACAAGACTATTACCTGAGAGGAAAGATCAGAATATAAGAAAAAAGTATCCAGGGACCAAACTGGCTCCCCTACCTTCAGTCCAATGTGGATAGCAGTATAAACAGTTCGTGAAATTAGAAGAATGCAGTCATAAAGCATTCAAATCTATCAGTGAGGTATAACTCAAGAAACCTGTGCTTTTGTGTTTTGGAAGACTTGATTACTGTTTCAATTTATTGATTATAATTGATCTGTTCAGGTTTTCTATTCTTCGTGATTCAGTCTCAGAAGGTTGTTTACTTCTAACAGTCTCTCCATTTCCTCTAGGAAATTCAGTTTATTGGCATATAGGCATTCTCAGTAGTTTCTTATGATCCTCTGTATTTCTGAACTGTGTGTTGTTTTTCTCCTATTCTATTTCTGATTCTATTCATTAAAGCTTTCTCCCTTTTTTTTCTTTATGAGCCTACCTAGAAGTTTGCCTATTTGCATATATTTTTTAAAGAACCAGTTTTTGGTTTCATTGATCTTTTGGACTGTATTTCTGCTTTCTTTCTGGTCTAATTTTTATTGCTTTCTTCCTCCTCCTGGCCTTGGTTTTATTTTTTTTCTTTTTCTAGTATTTTAAAGTATATGGCTAATATGATTATTTGTGCTCTTTCTTGTATCTTGATACCTATATTGCTATTTATTTCCTGCTTAGTACTGCTTTTGCTGTGTCCTGTAGGTTCTGGTTCCTCCTATCTTCATTTTGGTTCTTCTCCAAGTTATGGTTTTGTTGTTGTTTTTTTTTTAATTTCTTCTTTGATTTCCACAGTAACATAATAGTCATTCAGTATGTTGCTGAGTCTTCATATGTTAGAGGTTTGTCCTGCTTTTTGTGATTGATTTGATTTCTAGTTTATATCATGGTGATCAGAGAGACACTAGATTTAAATTTTTATGTGTAAATTGACACTTATTTTGTGACCCAACATGTGGCCATATCCTGAAAAATGTTCCATATGAACTTAAGAAGAATGGGCACTCATTTTGCAGGAGCAGTGTCTGATAAATTCAGTCCATGTGGTCTTACTCCTCATTTAAGGCTATTATTTCCTTGCTGATTTTATGTCTAGTTAATTTGTCCATTGATGAGAGTAGGGTGTTGAAGTCCCCTACATTTATTGTATAATATTGCAGTGTCTTTTTTCAGGTTAGAGTTGCCTTATATTTTGATGTTCCTTCATTTGGTGCATATATATTGATAAATGTTAGGTCTCGATGTATTATTACCTTAATCATTATATAATGTCCATCCCTGTGTTGCTATCTTTTATAGCTAGAAGTCTATTTTATGTAATAGAAGTATGGCTGTCGCTGCCTTTTGTGGTTTCTCTTTGCTTGTAGGGTTATTTTCCAACCATTTGCTTTCAGCATATGTTTATCTTTGCAACTCTAGTGGATCTCCTGGAAATAGCAGAAAGTTAGGTTTGTTTTTCTGGTCCAATCAGTCACTCAGTGCCTTTTTGATTATTGACGGTGATTTTCATTTAGGGTGATTTCTTATTATGAGGGTCTGCAGTGCTGTTTTGTACTTAGTTTTCTGGTTCTACTTATTTCCTTGTTCCATTTTTTTGTGGTTTTTCTTTTCTTCAATTTAGATAAGAGAGTTCCTTTCAACATTTCTTATAGGGGAAGTCTAGTGTTTGCAAACTCCTCCAGCTTCTGTTTTTCTGGGAAAGCCATTATTTCTCCCTCATATCTGAAGGAGAGTCTTGGCAAGATAGTATTCTAGACTGACAGTTTTTATCTTTAAGTAATTTAAATACATCATTCCAGTCTCTGCTTGTAGGTTTTTCTCACAGATTTTTGATGAAAGGCTTTATAGGTTATCTGCTTTTTTCCCTAGCAACTTTCAAAATTCTTTGTCTTGAATGCTTGGAAGTTTCACAACTCTGTGACTAGGCAGGTGTACATCTTGTTACATTTAAATAATAGTATGTAGTAGTGAACAATGCCACGTCATCCCATGGATCACTTTATCCAACTACTAATGATACTTTCTTATATTTTTTTGCAGATCAACATGACTTTTATAATTTTTGGTTGATGATTGTTCAAGTTTTAAATTTTTATTAGGTTCACTTTTCTATTTGTCAGTCATTGAATAAAAATGGTTAGCCAAGCCAGAAAATAGCACTATTTAAATTATAAATTATTATAATGAGAAAATTTTTGAGTGGTTCCAAACTTACTGCATTTAATAACCACCTATAGCTTCTTTAAAGAGTTTTATGCGCCTTATTCCAAACCTACCAATCTGAATTGTGGGGGTAGGTGACACAACTGTTTTTAAACATTTAAACAAACTACTATGTACACCTGAGGTTTTTACTGGAAAAGAGAATTTTGGAAACAGTGCTCTTGAGTCATATTTCTCACATATAGAGATTTCAATGTGAAAATAAGTTTAAAATCTTGATGTCAATTCTAGGAATATTTGAAATTTATATTTTTATTTGTTGCTCTTTTTGATATTTACTTTTTGTCTAAAAAGAAAATATTTCAAATATTTGACTATAAAATATATGTACAATAAAAATATAAGATAACATAGGTATTGCTGACTGAAAATAAATATAAGGTAATATAAAACATGGTGAGAATTGCTGTGTATATGATAAAAAAAGTTGTTTAAAAAGTACACCCAGAGGGCAAAGTATGTATATGTAACTGCATGAAACAGTGCTTGGAAACATTCCTTTTCAATTCATATCCTTCCAGACTGTTTACTTAGAGCTTCAAACATATTTTCAGCATTAGTGAAAATTGCCAAACAAGTGCACCAGTCATAATTGGCTGAAACTTTTAATTAGAAAATTTCTTTGTTTGAAAAGTAATTTTTAGGTAATCTTAAACTGTGCATTGATTGTATACATTCATTTGTGATGAGTTTGCTAATGACAATTCACTTAGAGCTAAGAAGAAAAACTCTGAGTCCAGCCTACTGGTCCCTAGCTAATAGACTCATTGCTTCAACAAAGTCTGGGGTGTTGATTAGAGTATAATAAATGACAACTTAATTTAAGCTTTGGTTATAGATAGGACCTTGATTTACAGGCTTGGGACTTGGTAACCACTAGCTTCAGCTAATTCTCAGTTGAACAAAGACTATCTGTACGGTACACACCAGCCATTTAGTGACTCCGTTTCTTGTCTCAGCCCACTAAAATCACAAAAGAACTCAACACCTGGATCCATTTGTCTGTAATATTTTTTCCAAAATATTTTGCATCATTATTGAAAGTAGAAGTGTCACTCTCCAAATATACCACAGAAATTGCAAAATCATTGGCTTTTTTTTTTTTTTTCAAAAGATACTTAACCCCTAGGTTAAGCAGTATTCACACTGGAAATAGTATTGATTTCTACTATGTTGATTTTTGATCCTATTTCCCTACTATGTTGCCTTCGCTTTTCCTCTCTTGCTTTGCTCTTGTTAAACATGCTTACAAACCTCAGGCTGTGTGGTAAAGCTGGAGGAAAAAGAAATACAAAAAAGTAAGTTTTAAAATACTTTCTTCCTGGCAGGCTAAAGTTGTCAGTTTTTATGAAAGCAATACAGCAAGAAACCTTTCTGAACAAAAGGGCTTAGAGTCTTACATATTGTCCATGAACTCCACTCTAGTCACTCTTCACTAAAATGCTTTAAGTTGTTCCACATCTTGGATCATTTCCCTCTGAGATTTTTTTTCTCTCTTGTTCAGGCTCACTTTTGGTTTCAGAGGTCACCTTCCTGGTTCACTACCAAAGCACTTCTGGTCAAAGAAAGATAATGCCTGCTGCTCTATGCTGCAAGAGTATGCTCTGCCCTTATTATTATTTGGTTTACTGTTGGCGTGGTTGTGTCTCTTACTAGAATATGAGCTACTAGAGGACAGGGACCATCTCTTCATCTCTGATTTCTCAATACCTAGAAGAATGTTCTGCAGATAGTATACAATAAGTAGAATTTAGTTGTTGGTCTTTCTAGCCATGCTGACATCTGTCCCTAGAAAACATTTTTTCAGATACTTAACTGGTGCCATCAGTCCAGATATTGGAAACTACATCTTTTAAAATTGTGGTTTTATTCTTGGTTGCTGCAACTTTTTTTTTTACTAAATTATTACATACCTGCAGAAAATGCACAAATCGTAAGAGAATATAGTTCATTGTTTTTTCTCAAAATGAACTCACTATGTTTCTGCACCATATGGGTCTTTACCAGTGTTGGAACATACCAGAGAAAATAAAGCATTGATCCTAACATAAACTTAGCAGATAGCATGGTGTGCCACCACTTACGTGTGTGTGCGTGTGCGTGTGTGTGTATGTGTGTGTGCATGCATGTGTTGTGACAAGGAAGTGACAATGATGCCTGTGGTGTGTAGACTTTTTTCCCCTCTATTAAAATGCCTTTTTATCCTCCCTGTTGCAGTCCCTTGGCAATTTAAAAGGAAATTGAATTTAAATATGCTTTTCTAGCTGCATTTAAATGTATGTAAATGGATTGTAAATAAAAACTTTAAAGGAAATGAAAATGCTTTACAAATATCCCATTAATTCCCCAAGCATCCCTCTCTGACTCTGCAAAAGGCAGCTGTCATAGAATCAAAAGGTGGAAGAGACCCTTCAGTCTATCCTTGAATAGCCATTACAAAAAGATAATTGCCTACTTTTCCTTTAAAATGTTCAAAAAAGCAAACTTCATTCTTTTTCTCTGCATCCTCAGCCCTGCAAGTATGAGAGCATTCTCAGGAGCCCTGTCACAAGCCCTGCAAGAATTAGAGCATTCTCTCTCCCTGCAAGGATGAGAGCATTCTCTCTCAGGTAGTCGCTCAGGTCCACTCAGCTTAGTGCATCTGGAAGCTCTTTTCCCATCTCCTAACTCCAACCCAACCTGCTCTGTTCCCTACCCCACTCCAACCCTCCTCTTTTACCTTATCACTACCACGACCACACACACTACATTTGTCACCAAACACAATTGATCCCATCCCCTAAAATGGCTCAATCTGGGCTTCCATCCACCTTTCTAGGTTGTTTTTTTGCAATAGTAACTCAGTCATTCTCTCTTCCCTTCACCCAACTCATCTCTCCATATTAGCACTGCTAAGAAGTTCATTCAAAAATACATATATTTTCATGCTTTCTGTAAATTGCAGTAGATCAGAATGTTAAATTCCCACACAATCCTGTGTGTACTCCTCAGGTTGATCTTTTTGCCCTCTATCTCCAGATTCCACCACTGGGCTGTACCCAAACCATTTGTAATTCCCAGCTTGACCCATATTTTCCACTCTTTCTACAATTTTTTCGTTTTCTAGGAATGTTGTCTCTGATTCACATTCCAACATCTCAGTAAAATTAAAAATATGAATGTTCTCTTTGAGAATGCCCACCCCATAAAAATCGACCATTTCTTGAATTTTTATGAGTCCTATTACTCACAAAGAATGAATTGTATAAGCTGCCTAAATACCAGCATCAAATTAATAGACTATAAAGTAAAAACATGGCCTGTTGTGTAGACATGTCTTGATCTGTTATTTTTTACACATTTCTTTTTTTCCCTCCTCTTTGCAGTATTTATGCTTTGGGTGTGTGCCTGTCTTTTTAGATTACTTCTCATTTGTTGACTATTGAAAATAGTTGGTAGAGGGATTGAGATGGATGGTTGGTAAGAGCAAGTTTGTATAGTCTCAAGAAGACATTCACTTTTCTTCATTTAACTTCTTTTATTGCCCTAAGTCTTTTTGCTTTTCAGTGTCCAAGCATTCAGAAAAGCCTCAAGCCACAGACTTTTTCTGATGAACCTAGCAGGCTCACTTCTTTACCTGTAGCTCTCTCTTGACTTGGAAGGTGATATGTCACATTACTTCTCCTTACACCCCAGATTTTGTAGTACAGTACAATGTTTGGCTTTTACCCAAGCTCTCAGTTACTCCAGCTGTTCCCTCACTCATTCCACTACCTAATCAAATGTCTTTCTAGACTCAAAAACTTACTTTTAGAAAATCTGTATTTTTATGACAATCTGCAGAGGAATGAGTCAGCACTTAGCAGCCTTCATTTCAGTGTTTTGTAGATAAGTCTCACTGCATTATGGCCCTTTCTTTTTATAGAAAATTGTGGAATTTTTATATTATCCTTTAATCTTTTTTCTGTTTTTATTTTTTTAATAGCTATATGTTTGTTCATTCATTTTTTTAAAATCTTACTAAAATATTGCATACATGTAGGTTTTATTCATTAAATCTTTATTAACAGTCTATCTAAATTAATTTATAATGCTGATAATATATCAGTCTAAATTTAGACTGATAAATTTATTTAGAAGTCTGAAATAAATCATTTTAATGTAAGATTCAATAATTTAGCATTAGGGTGTAATGTATCTCTAAAAAGTAGCATTTTACATTTATCCTTTTAATTTACAATACCAAAGCTGTATTTGCAATACAACTTTTCCTTGCATTGGTATTCTTATCTCTGAAATACACTTAAATCTAGTATTTTCATTATGTGGATATGAGAAACTTAAGTAGTATAATAGAATAGGCATTATTAGAATGTCTTTTTTTTCTCTCCCCTTTGTAGAGATTTACTCATGTTCTATTTGTGTATTTGTCTTACGTGCACACACTCTCAAAATATCCTGTAATGAGTAGAAATTCAAGGAAAAAAAACACTTCCCCATGTGTTTCTTCACTGCTAGCTAGCCATCCCTGGTACCCATTCAAGTTCATTTAAATAGCACCTGCTTAATTTGAATGTTTCCTTTGAATTGAGCCCATGTTTGTTATCTCAAAAGTGACAGCTGGTTTCACTGTAAAAGAGACCTTTTAATGACAAAAATGAAATAATAGTGGCACAGGAAGTAAGTAGTCACCTTACTTCCCTACAATTTCAGGTCACCATTTCACCTCCCACCATTTTGCTCACCACCCCCATTATCTTTTTCCTCTTGGGTATGCATTCCTTTGAGCAACTCTCCTGTTCAGCAACTGTAAGAATGTGATCTTAGTGCTTTTGGACCACACCGCCATTAACCTTTTTCTACCTCCATCCTCTGCCCTTCATCCCCGTATTTTGGTGAAAAAATAGGAGGGGAGTGAATATATTGTTTCTCTAATATGAATGTTTCTCTAACTTGTAAAATAGTTAGGTAAGTTATCTGACTCTGACCTGTTAGAAGTTTCTTAATCCTTTGTATGCAACTTGAAGTTTTTCTCAATATACCTTATTTAGAATTTAATTTGCTTTAATTTTTTTCTATGGCATTTTTATTTGGTGCTTAAATGTCCATTGTTTGCTAATTTTACAGATCACAGAATGTTTTGGTGCATGGTGTTAGAGTTAGCATGTGGGCAGTCCCCACATACAGGCTCATTAAATGTCATCAGTACTATCATTGTAATTAATATTAGCAGCTATTATTTACTGAGCACTCTGCATGGCTGGCATTGTGTACTTAACACTTACAAAGGCTCTGTGAAGCAAGCCAGTATTCCCACTTCCAAGTTAAGAGAGGTGAAATTATTTATAATGGTCTCATACATGTAGGAGATATAGATTGGAACTCAGAACTTTCTGACTCCAAAATAGGTATTGTTTACATTCTTGCTTGAGAGTGTTCTTTCATTGTTCTTAGACAACAGTATATTTTCTCAGGAAACAAGGAAAAAATATTCTGAAATGATTCTGCAACCTATCATTACGTAAATAGGTAAAAGGACTATAAAAGCCATGTCAAAAATATACACATATGCTAAAGTTTCATGATTAGCGTGGAAGTATAATTTTGTGTATTTTCCAGTCTCTGCCATTACATTTTTATAGTTCTGAGAAGGAGTCAATACAGCACTTTGGTAAGAAGATAGGCTTTGAGATAAGCAGAACTCCATCCAAATCCCAGCTTTGATATTTGCTTTATGTTTAATCTTTGTGTGTTTCAGTTTTACCTTCCTTAAAATAGGTAAAATAAATGTACTTTGTAGATTGCTGCAGGTACTAAATAAGTTCTGTGCTTAAAAGCTTTTCACAGAATGCCTGGCCCAGAATAATACTTAGAAACATGAAAGATCATAGATGCCATTGTACTTCTTGTACTTCTGACGCTACTGGTGCTGGTGGTATTGCTATTGATTTTTAGAACAGAACTGTGAGGTGTGTGGGTAGATGAAAGTATTCCCAATTAACAAATGAGAACATGGGCATTCAAGAGTTGTTAACTGATCAGCTCATATTGCTACATATGGAGTAAAGAATTTCTAAGTCTTGCATCTGATGTGGTTTTTCTTCTCTACTGCGCAGCTTCCAACAGTTCAGTATTAGAATGCCAAATACATTCAAGGTTCGAATTACAATTCAGTAGAGGAAATGTGGTTAGTTTATTTTATTCATCACATTATTCTAGAGGATCACATTCTTAACAAAATGCAAATTTTAAACTTCAAATCCCTTTACTAATCCCTTGACTAACAGCAGCTAATTTTGATACTTTGGACCTAAGCATGAGGCATAGATCCTTGCAGCAGGTCAGGAGATGCTGGAGGCCAATAAGGAGAGAGTTTAAACTTCACCCCTCAAATGCTATTGATACCTGAAATTGTTTTTTCTTGCTTCTGTTTAAAAAATAAAAAAACTGGGCCTCCTCAGTGGCGCAGCGGTTAAGCTCTGCGCTGTGGAGCTTTTGGCAGCAGTGACCCGAGTTCAACACCCAGCCCGGGAGAGTACCACATGACGTGGCAGACCTCTCCTGCCTTGCCCGCTGCTCCCCTCAGCAGCGTATTTCTGATCTGCCTGTTCTGCTACCCGCTCTGTCTCTGGTGAGCCCTCTCGCCGCCCCACTCCTCTGGCCTGTACCCCAGCTTGTATGTATAAATAAAATAAATCTAAAAAAATAAATAAAATAAATAAAAAAACTTTCAGAAGTAGGAAACCCATTGGTTATAAACTCAGTCAAGTTTTTATAGAGAAATGGTGTGTTGGTGAAAATATTTCAGTATACATATTATCAACAGTATATAGATAATATGTATAGTGATTAAACTATTCAAAATTTATGAAGATAAATTTCAGGTTACTCTGTAACTGTTACTGGAACGTATGCAAAGCTGACTTTATCAACAGAATTCGCTATGAATGCTGCAATCTATTAGATAAAGAAATAGATTCCTTAAACTGGTGCCACAAAAAATAATCTTCATGGGCTAATGGGATTATAGGTTTTAATCACATAATGTTCAGCAGTACATTATGTTTATTTTCTTCTTAGTCTTACTGTTTCACAGGTTCACCTTCTTAGCAGGTTCTTTATTAAAATTATCCCAAACCATTGTTATGATGAATACAAGTACTGATTGGGTAGTTTTAAAAATCAAATTATTTTGTATTTTGAATGAAGAAGAAAATCTTGTATATATCTTAGGTTGGTTACTAAACTTGAAAGATGTTAAATGTGAAGGTTTGTATATCCAGGGAAAGTGAAATTAACATTTAAGGGCTAACCATCATATATTCCATGCTTTTCTATATAGGTTAATTCATTTCAAATTAAAATCAAATCTTTTTTGAGGTAAATCCATTTTTACAGATGAGAAATAGTAAGTTTGGGGAATTATTTACCCATGCCCATGCAACTAGTTATCCTAACTGAACTTCTAAATAAGAACACACGTTGTTTTGGGGCAAGCGGAACGATTGCTGCTTTTATCTCTATGATGTTGATGTTCCCTTTTTATATTCATGGCTGCCCCGTTTTGTGTCTGTTTTGTTTACCTGTACTCTCATTGTCTGAGTTGTATTAGTTTTTCCATGTCAGATGCTTAGGTTAGCAGATAACTTATAGTAGATTCTCAATAAATGGTGAGTAAATGATGAATGAGCACACAAAGACTATAGGCAATGACATCAAGCAGAACTGACTTAAAGTTTACATTGACCCCATGTCCTCTTTTTTGTAAATCGAGAATAAAAATGCCTCCCTTGAAGGTTTGAGCAGCTAATAAATCATGTATAAAAAGGGCCTATAAGTGCCTTATATGAAATATATCTATGTTCTTAATATATTTCTTTTTCTCTTCCCTTCTCCCCCTTATATAAATATTTTATGCTGTTATGAATGAATCAACTTTGTTTTACTCTTGTTATACAAGATTACTACAAGAATCATTCATTATTGCTTAAATCAGCCTGCTGCCTGATATGATAGCAGAAGTGTCCAGATTTTCTATTAGGTGTTTTTGATGTTGAAAATTATATTGTAAGGTGTTAGAGATTCTCAAAGTGTTCTCCAAAATCAGCAAATTAGATTAGTGTTTTCTTGCAGGTTACTGGGTATTATACAACTCCACAAAATTTTAAAGTATACTTGCCTCAGCCTTCCATTAATAACTTTTTCTGAGAGTTTTACATTTTCATCTATAAAGTGTAAGTCTTCTACATGCAATTATTAAATTATTGACTAATATTTGCTTAAAAATTACATTTAATTTTTTACTTTGTTGGTAATGACTTATAAAAAATATTTTTATTATAAAAATTATTTTAAAAATTGAGAATATTTGGTGAAACGAATTAAAAAGATGACAGATTTGAAATGATCTGAAATGTCATTTTTGTACCACTAAATATAAAATTGGAGAATATCAGCGTGTAAAATTTTTTCTTAAAGTTTTAGTCGTTCACTTTAGAAATTGAATTAAAACATTCAAGGGGAGGGGAAGTAGAAGAGAAGAATAGAGAACAGGTGGGGAGGAGAGTGCTGTGGAAAGTAGCGGAGGACTGTGGGAACTTTGGTGGTGAGAAAACTGTGGTGACAACACCTATATTGTGAAATAAAAACCAAGAGTGTTTAAAATTTAACAAAAAGAAATTGAATTAAAAAGTGGGAATATTGTGTGGTGTTGAATGATGAGATTACTGGCATGTAATATTAGACATTTCAAGACAGAAACTTTAGTGTTAAAGATGCTGAATAATTATATTTTTAAAATTTGAAAATGAGACCAGGTGAACTAAAGAGTCGCCAGCACCTTTCTGCTGGTGGAATTGCTATTGATTTATGACAAATGCCAGTAAGAGCAGGCAGGGACTAGATTGTTGCTGTCAGATGAGAACTGAAAGCAGACAGGTTTTGTTATCAATCACTGGCTGTCTGTGTAAGGCAGCAGCGGCTGTTATAATTGATTTGATGGCTCCGAATGACTTGAGCTTTAGTGGCCAAAGTGGATTGTGGCAACTCAGCCATGCAAGACATTGACATGAAGAGGAAGTGACATAGCTCCTCAGAGGCAAAATCAGATGATTTACAGAAGTAAATTTACTCACCAATTCAATAATTCATAAATTTTAACTTCTGAGATGCTGATGAACAAGAAAATTAGATTTTACTTTTTAAAAGTTAGACATCACGATACTTTTTGTTGCATTAAACTCACCTTTCATGTTTTCTTTATTCATTCCCAAAACTGTTTTATCCATAAATAAAACTTAGTGTTTTAATATAGAACTTCATATATTGTGTATCATTTGCATTACTAACCCATTTGATTAAAAAGTGAGTTTTTGTTTTTATCAAGGTAACGTTGGTTTACAGTACTGTATATCAGAGGGCTAGGATAGCATCACACCTTTTCAGATGTTTGTTACCACACCACACCCACCACCAAAGCACCCACAGTGCTCTGCCACAGTCCACTGGGACCCCACCCTCCTTTGCTCTCCACTTTCCTGCTTCCCCTTTGGTAGCTTCTCTGGTACAGTCAGACTTTCAGGGTTTGTTTTTTTTTGGTTTTTTTTTTGTTTGTTTGTTTGGTTGGTTCTACCTGACCCTTTGTTTAGTTCTTTCCATTCCATATAAGTGAAACTATTTGATACTTGTCTTTGTGCTTTTGATTTTTATCTCTGTGTTAATCCCTTGCAGTTCCATCATTGTCGCAAATGCAAGAGTTCATCTATTTTTTTTTAAAAGAGCTGAGCCATTGTGTATATATATTACAGCTTTCTAATCAGCTCTTCTGTCCTCAGGCACTTAGGTTTTTTCCATAATTCGGCTATTGTAAATGGTGCTGCATGAACATATAAGTGTGTGTGTATAATCATATATTTTAATTAATATTTAATTAAATAGATATTTTTATTAATCTTTAATATTTTAATTAATTTTTGGGTGATTATCTCAGCGTGGAATTGCTGAATCATATGGTTGAAATGTTGTTAAAATTTTGTGAAACCTCCATACTATTTTCATAGAGGTACGAGGGTTACTTTTATCTACATCTTCACCAACACTCTTTGTTTCTGGTCTTCTTGATATGATCCATTCTTATAGATGTCATATGGTATCTCACTGTGGTTTTGATTTGTATTTCCCAGATGATAAGTGAGGATGGACATTTTTCATGTACCTGTTATTCATCTGTATGGCTTCCTTGGGGAAGTGTCTATTTATGGGGTTTTTCTTTTTGTTGAGTTATATGAATTCTTTGTAGATCTTGGTTATCATCCCTTTGTCAGATGTACGATGTGCAAATATTTCTCCCATTTAGTTGGGTATCTTTTGTTTTAAAAGATCTTGAATAGTCAAAGCAACCCTGACAAACAAGAACAGTGGAATCTTATTCCAGACTTCAAATTTTACTACAAAGCTATAATAACCAAAAGAATAGGGTACTGGAATAAAAATAGACACACAGACCAAAGGAATAGAACTGAGAACCCAGCTATAAGCCCACACTTACATGAACAGTTAATCTATAACAAAGGAGTCAAACGTATACATTGGAGAATGGGAAATTTTTGAATGGTGCTGGGAAAATTGTACAGCCACATGCAAAAGAATAAAATTAGGTCACTATATAACACTATATACAGTCATTAACTCAAATGGATAAAAGACTTGGATGTAAGACATGAAACCATAAAATACTTGGAAGAAAACTTAGGCAAAATATTCTTTGATACTTGCTTCAGTAATGTCTTCGGAGTACTTCACTACAAAGGCAAGGAAAACATAACAGAATATAAACTAATGGGACGATATCAAACTAAAAAGCTTCTGCACAGTGAAATAAACCTGAGTTTTAATGGGAAGCTAAGAAAGGGAGAACGTAAGAACTAGACATCTTCCTTCATATATAAGCTTTATTCCTGAGTTTGAAGAATATGAGTAAGTTGAGTTTCATTATGTCAAGCAATTTCAGGAACTAAAATCAATACAAGGTTAAAGTTACTATATCTTGACTTACTGTTACCTAAATCAAAAAAAGATTTGTGAATGTGTATGTGTGTCAGTTAGGCAAATGGTGTGTGTGTGTGTGTAAGTGTGATGACAACTTGGTTTCCACGTCAAATTTTTTGTGACATAAGTGGATTCTGTTTAAGCCAGACAAGGAAACTGTTTCCTCTCCCCTCAACATATTGACTAGTATTTGCTTCTTTGAGTACTGGCTTGGCAAAGGATCATTTGGAAAGAAATTCATGTGTATTTAATGATGTCTTTGATGGGTACTAAAAAGGAAAATGGCATATTATATACCACAGATTTAATATTGGAAGGAGATTGGGATAAATATGTACTTTGGTTCTTTTCCTAAGAAATCATAGTTCAGAAACCTAAGCACCATGATACTAAAGGTATCAGAAGACTACAGAAGACGTAAATGTAATTAAACCTTCATAACTTGGATATTATTCTTCAGATTTTACTTGTAATGAATTCATTAAAAGTTATATATTTTGTCTTTTATAAAGATTTCTTTCAGAAATCTTCCAGGATATTTTTATATCAAATTTTAGAACAAGTGATAGAACATAATATTTGCACACCACTTTTTCTGATAGTAGGTTTTATTTTTATCTTACTAGTTATATTTAGATTTGGTGTTTTAAATTGAAAATTTTTTATGGAAATTAAATTCTGGGTTTGTTGTGAGGGAAAAATTGCTAGAAATCTATTTCTGTCATTTCACTCAGAAATGAACATTTTCTTACTCATTAATGTGCTTATGAGATTTTTCTTAATAGTCTGCTTTGGATAAAATTGCATGTAATTCAGTAATAGTTCTTAATGAGAAATGATATATGTAGAAAGGTTAATATCTAAATGAGTGCCTTGAAACTATGGATATTGAGAAAACCTAGAGTTCTTCTATCCCTGTGGTGTTAATTTTTTTTTTTTTTTTTACTTTAACCCACATTTCAAAATCCATACTACATCAAGACTTACTACATATACATGTAGAAACACCTACCTAAAAATATGAAAAGAAAATATTCATAATTTGTGTCTTTACTATTTAGTCTCTTTTCTAATCGAGTCTCTCCTAATATATTTTTTATATACTTTTTGAAAAGGATAATGTCTGTCTTAATGGATAATGACTGAAATTTAGAAATCTACACATTGTCTCATTTTATTTATGAAGAAACAAAAACCAAAACTGAAGGTATCTTTTTAAAAAATTAATTGATACAACCCTTACAATCTTCTGTTAAGAACTTACAGAAATTAAACTCCAAGCCCTCAAAGAATATATAGACTGAAATGTAACTAGAACAAAACATAAATATATGACATCATTAACAACAAATCTTTTAATACTAATTTACAGCAAATAGAATTGCAAATAAATAGAATATACTAGTGTGGAAAATATGGATAGACTAAAGAATTTATAAACAATATAATGTGAACTAAATTTTGAAGGAATAGAGAAAGGCATACTATTTTTTGATGGAAACATTTTGGTTCGAAAGAAAAAAGGAAACCTTTTTGAAGTGAGATGTTTTAATAGCATTCAGTACAGATAAGAACAAATCATGCTTTATACAGCAGTGAGGGCCCAAATTGGAAATTGTTAACTCACTTCGACAACATTAAGAACATTATGCTGTTGTTCTAAGTTATTCTGATATCCCACAAAGATTCAGTGTAGTTTAATACAGTTAATAAGTTCTCATAATAATAGAAGATTATTAAATATTTTCAGTGACAAAGACACCAGGAATCTGATAGATGATCAGTAAAGCTCATTTTGATGTTAAAAGTCAACAAATCCAAGTAAAATTAGCAGGAAATAGTCTAGAAATCTTTCTAAATTTAGGTATGAACATTTTCATTACAACTATGAAAAGCTAAACAATCTGACGTTTTGGTTCTTGTTTTCCTCTTTTAAAAGATGACTGTATTGGACTATAGATAACAAACGGCCGTTTATGAGCTTCAAATATGGCAATTATGTCTTTTGCGTTGACTTACTGGCTCATTTTCTTTCTAAGCTTTTTAACTGTGGTGATCAGTGTAATTATAGAGCTGCCTCTACTGTGTGAACGCACAATTTGCAGGTCAAAAATGTTATACAGAAGTAGGTATGGTGGCTTTCTAATTAGATTGCTTAATACTTATCAAAATGGCATTCTTTTTGTTGTGCCATTGCTTGTCTCAATGTTCTGAATATTCTTTCTAAATATAATTACATGATTGAGTTTTCTTTTGAACTTTATGAGAGATTAATCAAAGTTAAACATTTAAGTAAAAAATATGATTTGCTGTTGAACAGAAAATCTGCAGTTTCTTCATCAGTGCTGTGGTTTAATCCTGGGGCATTATACTCAGGAGGTGCTCACTGTGTAGCTGCTGGGAGCCTCTGCCACAGAAGCCAGGGCCTTGCCCATTCTTGCCTAACAGGAGCCTAACAAGGGAGCCTAACAAGGTCCGCCTGCTCTTGCGGCAGCAAGTGAGTAACGGAATAACAGCTCGTCATAAATGCTATGGAGGAAATAAATGAGATGCTTTGGCCATCAGCAAAAGCCTTTCTTAAACAGT
The DNA here is from genome assembly GCA_004024925.1 of Scalopus aquaticus. Taxonomy (NCBI): domain Eukaryota; kingdom Metazoa; phylum Chordata; class Mammalia; order Eulipotyphla; family Talpidae; genus Scalopus; species Scalopus aquaticus. Next base: position 69,556 of record PVIJ01004413.1, on the reverse strand, counting down.
GACATTCGTACTGCAATGGCAGGGAGACCTTGAAAGGTCCCAACTTGATAAGAGTCAGCAAGAAGCAAGAGCGAATATGGAGAGGCAGAAAAAACCTGGTCTCCTTGAAGGAACCAACAGAGGAGTGAGGCTGATGAGAACAGAAAGTGATGAATAAATGAGGCGCAAGTGGGAAAAGAAGTTAAAAGGGGGCAGATGGACAGATAACAGCAGTCTTTGTAGGTAAGCTAAAGAATTGGGATTTCGTGCTAACTATACCACTCATTTTTACTGAGCACTTTACTCACTCGCAGAAAGCACTAAGTGTTTTTGTGTGTATCTGATTTGATCATCACACTATACCTGTGAAGTAGGTGATAACACCTCTGCTTTATGGATGACAAAAGTAAGGTACAAGTATCTATACAAAGTAAAAATGATTACTATGAAGAAATAGCTTCAAATCTCAGTGGTCCTCTTCCAGAGCTCATGTTCTCCACTACAGTAGTGTGCTTTTGTTTTTAGTGTATTTTAACAATATATTTAAGATAGTGTTAGTATTAATCAATATAAAATATATTGTGATGTTTTATGTTTTTTAACTAAAAAAATTTTAATATATTTTTAACTGAGGTAACATTGGGATACTTTAGCTCTTAAGGAAAGCAGTATGGAGGTGTCTCAAAACATTAAACATGGAGCTGCCATTCAACCTAGTAATTCCACTCCTAGGCATCTATCAAAAATTCAAAAACTCTAATTCAAAAGGAAACTTGCACTCCCATATTTATTACAATGCTATTTACTGTAGCTAAACTATGGGGACAATATACATGTCCCAGAACAGATGAGCGGATCAAGAAGATGTGGTGCATGTATACAATGGAATACTACTCAGCAATCAAAAAGATAAACTATACTTTTAGACAGACCTCATTTTACCTTAAATGCTTTATTTACATTCCTCCTGATATTTTAAAAATATCTTCCTCAAATTGCTAAATCTATAAGTGACAAAAGAATATCAGACCTAGTTTTCCTTGATGCATTTCTGCCCTAATTTTTTCCAGTTGTAATAAAAATGATTCCAAAGGTACTAACTCTTCCCGGTTTATTTTGGGGGGGGGGGGGTTTGCCCCCTTACTTAGCACTTCTCCTTTACACTTTTTTTCATGCACATCCAAATATATGAAACATGGAGAGTATAAAATTATCCTACTACTAAAGGAGAGATAAAAACTAGAATACCACTGGAGACTTGGACACATACGGAAATGTAAGTGCAAGTAAAGAGGGGACTTGGAGAACAATGTCCTATGTAAGGAGGGCAGCTGCTTGGTTCCCTGGATGGTGCTGAGACTATATTTTTATGAAGAATCTCATGATTTAAAAGTACAGCTCTTTTTAAGCACTCCTTTTTAAAATCTGGCCGAAATTGGCTGTGCCCTATGGGTTAATCCCTTCAACCACTTCTCAAGAGCCCAACTAGCAGTTTTCCTCTAATTTTTAAGAAGTTCGTGTGTGTGTGTGTGTGTGTAAAATCCACCTGCATTTTATTTTGATTTATAATATTTAATATAGGTTGAAAAATATTTTAACTTTCTGTTTTGAAATAATTATATTCATAGGATGTTGCGTTAATGGTATAGAGAATCCCCAGTGTCCCCCAATGGTCATATCATGTATAACAATAGTTAGACATAACCAAAAAAATGGCAGGTTGACTTGGGTACATTTCACATACCTTATTCATATTTCCCCGGTTTTACATGCATTCATTTGTTTACGTATGTTTTATAAGTCTGCAATGTTATCACATGTAAGTTTGAAAAATACCACCATAATCAAGATATAGATTCCTTTGGCACAGAGAACCCACGCTGCTCTTTCATGGTCAGTTTTTTCATGCATACACATACACACACTAAACAACTGGGAGCCATCATAGTCCAAATTATTGAATATTTTTTTAATTTTTTTCTCACTGAACTATGATTGCATGAATCTATACTAGAATTTGTCTGTTCTATGTAAGGGCTTTTTCTCTTATCCTCTATACTGCCAAGGTTACTCTAATTTTACCAGGCCAGAAAGAAAAAGAATACTGTCTCAGATCAGTTAAGGTAAATGTTCAAGGTAAATGCCTGAGTGATTTTTTTTTTTTTTTTCACAAGATCATGCTCCTTCCAAGCCTGCCCCAGATCTGTGTTCACTGAGCTGGTCCACATGCTACCATCAAGCTTCCCATTCTGCATTGGTGGAAGCTTTAAACTCCTCATATTGACAGACATTGATGCCTTTTATCTTTACCATGTGAATATCTTGGTCACAGGGTGTCCCAGTTTACCTCAGTGTGCCTGATAAGTATCTCATAATTAGCAAAGTCATTCCAAGATGTCCGCTCCCTCGAGCTAGGAGTTCAGGGTACACAGCCAACTCTCCTCTCAAGACACTGGCATTACCCATCCTTTACAGACCTTCTTTGGAACTCTTCCTATTTCTTGCAATATGCCTAACTTTTGAAACTATATTCGTAACTTAATAGTTCCCCATATATATCCCTTTCTCCTTCTAGAAATGAATAAAAATCCATCTAAATAAGTGTCCTGACTTTTCCCCATGAAGTACTGATGTATTAAATGAGTAAAAAATTCACCTGTTTGTTACTTCATGTCCTATACATTTGCCAGTTTTATATGCCACAGTTCACTAGTGTTTATAGATATTCAGCTTCATCCAGTTAACAATTGTTATACTTGTATAATTTTATTTTAAAAGGTAATAGTCTTATGCTTCAGAATTGAAATATTTTTTTACATTTCACTCCTACCTCTGTCCTTTGAACAGCACTCTCTTTTCAGAATTAACCAATGTTACCAGTATCTTTCCCACCTTATCCCTTTTCTACATCATATCTCTGTATCTTTTCCTATGTTTTTTGTTATTTGATCTTTTTCTAAATTATTTCTAAGAATTCTAATTCATTCATAAAGATACCGTTCAACATTAAGTCACTTAAAATTAATTGCCTACTGAATTTTTCTTATTACTATATATAATAATTCTAAAATTCAGTTGTAAAAACAAACAAAATAACTAGATGGTCTAGCCTTAACAAATATTACAACATGGAGCAACAAACAAGAAATTAAGAATATACTCTACTTATAAGGATTAGTTTCTTTTCTGAATACCCACATAGTCAGACTTGTTCAGTGAGAATCTTCTCCAAGTTTCCATGGCCTTTGAACACTGCCCCAGGTAATTTTTTAATGTGTCCTTATATTTTGGCAATAACATGTCCCAAGCTCACTTTGACTAATTTTTTCATGTGCTGCAGTTATTAGGCATCAGTTATTCTACACCCACTTTCTTGAATAGAGAACAGTGAATTAAGGCTGAATGTCAAATTATTGTATAGTGATAGGTTGACTAAGGCCACACTGGGCGTTTTTAATAACAAAGCAAACAAGAAATTGCTTTTTTAAATTCACATTTATTTTAAATTTTCTCTACCTCACATCTTCCTAACAAAAGAAATCAAAACGAACAGTTATGTAGCTTCTATAGCTAAAACCCTTTTATGTGTTAAACCCATCATCACAAAAATTCCATAAGGCATAGGGGGTGTGTGTGTGTGTGTGTGTGTGTGTGTGTGTGTGTGTGTGTGTGTGTATGTATGTGTCATAAGATATATCATCCACATCTATATATTATAATAACTTACTATAAATGCTGTAAAAGAAATTAATGAGACAATGCAGTCACTGTCAGAGGCCTTTCTTAGACAATGAAATTTGAGTTATAATGTAAAGTAAGAGATAGGAAAGAAATGGAACTATATAGATGGAACTTTTGGTACAGAAAGGTTAAGGAACCTGTTCAAGGTTAAATAGTAAATGACAAAAATGTAATTTAACCCGTGCATTTGTCCCTATTCTTTACTCGAGAGATGGATGGATGACAATAAATATTTGAATGGGAACGAGTTTCCAAATGCCCTGGTTCATTTAGGCAGCCATTTGGGAAGGAGACAGACTGTATCAGTCCAGACAAGTTCTAACAGTCCTCTCCCCTGGATATCAAATAATTGTTTACTATACTCCATGTGACTTTGTGAATATAGGACCTAATTATCATTCCCAGTTTCCTAAACAACAACCTTATACCCCTAAGGAACTAACTATAGCCTGGATTGACCACCAGCTGTTGCCAAGGGAGAATAAAACCCCTTTGTTACTGCAGGTCACAATGACCTTGCAAGAAATCCACAGAGATTTGACTCATTTTTGAAAAGGTTTCTTCAGGTAGAACTAATTCACTGCTCCCACTGAGAGACATGGTAAGGAATAAAGCATTTAATGTGAAAAAGAGACTGTTTCTTTCAGGGTCTTCAATCCTCCTATAAAAAAGATAATTTGTATGAAAGACCTTTATCAGTTGAGCATGTTTTATTATCATTGATTTCTATCCTCTAATCTCTAACATGTTCACTAGGCGCTTGTAGTCAACAGTCTGAGCACACTACTATTTTTAATATGTTTGTATTTGTTTCCTTGCCCCTAAGGCTAATTTTTATTATAACTATACTGTATTTTTACACCCACTTACCTGTTTTTCTCAAATGTCTAGTGAGGATTGTTAAACTTAATAGTTAAAAACTGAGTGACTAAGGTAGAAAGAGCCCAATAGATCACCACTGTTACTTATGAGTGAGGGACCACTGGATCAGCCTCCGGAGACTCAGCCTGGATCTGTGACTAAGTAGAAGTGGAAGAAATATGTATTGGATGGGGATTCTTGAATTGGATAATTGGACCAGGAAACTCATTTTTCTCATGAAGTCCTGAAGCTATACACACAGTACAGAGACCTGTAATGAGAAAGGCAGAGAAATAAGAGCAGGCACATGGACCCAGTTATCCGGGGTCTGATAATATCCTTTCCCTGGGGTACTATGCTCAAATTAACTAATTCTTTCTGTGAACAGCATAGTCGCACAAATTCAAAATTATTTAATTCACAGATTCCTGTTTTATTGTGTGTGAGTACTGAAGAAAGCACCAGTTGTATATAATTAAATATATGTACAATATGTACACCCATTATTTATGTAGGACTAGAAATTACTGGTTTTGTGCTAAATACTTTGTAAATTTGGTTTTATGAAATATATGCAAATCTACACATTTAATTCTAGAATAATATACTGGTAATATGAAGTTCTAATTTGTATAATAAAATGTGCTTTACAATCTCTTAAAAAGGGCACTTAGGTTTTCAAAAGAAATACTTGCTCACTAAGTTAATAATCAGGTGTGAACTTTAGTAAGTAATTATAAATTTTTAGCAGAGAAAAGGTATTGGTCATCAAATATATGATGCTATTTTTATGTCTTTTTTAATAAGGCTTTTTCTTACTGCTTTTAGCCATTTTAGTGGTTGTGTTCCTATTCTAACAATAATCGTAGAGGTTTGAGTTATTATAAACTTTGAATATCAATTCCTCCCATTCTTTGACAGTTCCACCACTCGGGAAGTCAAGCTTGCAAAGTCTAATTACTGTAGCGTTTTGATATCCCCAGCTACAGTATTGGCAGGAATTTAAGCCATGGTAGAATTCATTGGTGACACCGTTGTACTTAAAGTAGAGAATCTGTTTTCAGGCTTGTTCAGGATTGACTCAAGTATTGGATGATGTCAAATACTCTTGCTGTAAGTTCAGAAGTGCCTTGGATGATTCTAATATGAAATGCTAATTATTTGCAATAGAATGTAAATAAGGTGGCACTAAGTCTTATTTGCAGTGACTAATGAAAGCTGTTGTACTATAATCAGTGAGATACAGAGCAACAGGGCAATTCATTAGGAAAAGCATAGTTGACAAGCAGTTAATGCATGCCAGTGTGGACCTTTCCTCTTGCTTCTGTTCACTTCTATTATTTCTTCTCATTGATAATAATAAGGCCCATATGGAAAATGTATAACAAGGATAAGAAAAAAACTAGCAGCTAAATTTTGCCAAGCTACGCTGAAAAGCTACAGATTGTAAGTCGTCTTTAGCTTTTCTTCGCCTATGAAAAAACAACTGCCACATTAGGCTGATTGAAAACATAGTGATTTTCTAGTCAGCAAATTGCTAGCCTGAGAATTTTTCATGTTATCTCTCTAGACTTGAGCAAAGTTTAACTATGCTACAAATTATCTTATTTTTCAGATATATATAACATTTCAAAGTTGAGCTCCATTTTTACCTCTCCTACTTTAGCAGTGAAGCAAATAAAAACACAAGTGTTTGATCCTGCTCTCCTCCTGTTTTAGAGCACATGCCTTGGTAAATAAAAGTTGCAGTTCTTGGAATAGTTTTTCTGCTCAAGGGCATCCATTCATCATGACAAGACTAGGGCAGGACATCGACTGTGTATCAGGATATATACTGATATATTTTATACTTACATAAACATATAACATATATAACTATTCAACACAATAACTATGTTTTATTTCCCACACATAGAAAATCAGGAAGGTGACTTCCATAGAGAAAAATCAGGTCATTTGATGCAGTATTTGATAGTCCATCTCTTTTTTCAGAGAATTTCAGGTGACTTTGATAAGGATGAAGGATGAAGAAGAGACTGAAAAGTCTGTACTGTGATTTATTTCTGAGCTTCCTGACAGCCAGGGGGAAAAAAATGAAACAGGCTGGTGATAGAGGCCAGCTCTTGTGCTGCTCTGCTCCCCTGAGCAAGCACTCACTGAAAGCTGGGTTTACGGAAACAAAATCTAGGAACTGCTGAAAGACTGAGGCCAGCGAAGAGTTTCATTTACTCTTTATTTCCATTCTTTAAAATGCCATAAGTTCCTCACACTGAACTCTTTCCTCCTGCTTGAGGGTGGCCGTACACCGTGTCAGGCCCTGAAGCTGCTATAGAAAGTTCACTCTGAGTATCGAAATGTGCAAAGGATTTTCCCACAACTGAGATTTCCAGATAAAACATGAAATGATCAGGTAAATTTGAATTCCAGATAGTAGTGAATACTTTTTTAATATCAGTATGTCCCACAAATATTTTCCAAATAAAAGTATGTTCCAAATATTGCATGGTACATCCTTACACTAAAAACTTACTCATTGTTTATCTGAACAATTATTTATCCGAAATTCACATTTAACTAAATATCTTCATTTTTTTCCTTCCTGCTATCCCCCACCACCACAAACTACACCCCTTGTACAATATGTCCTGATTAGACCAGATTTCAGAACATTAACTTTAATGTTTTGCGGGGTCAGGGGGGTGGCTTCATTCTCCCCAGTTGTCCTCATTTTTTTGTCGTGCTAAATTGGGAATCCTACCCATAGCTTTGCAGGTAAGGTTCATAAACTACAATAGGGAGGTTGTCCCTCTATCACAAAATCTGAGGTCTGCAGTGACAGCCAATCAAAAGTCTTATTTTTCTTCTAACTTTTGTTGCGAACACTAGTGGGGATAAGTAGCAAGACCACAATAGAGAGACTTAAAAGAATCTTTAAACAGTACATAATAATCAAACTAAAAAATAAATCTTAATCAATAGAACTTTAATATTTCCAGTGAGCTACAGACCAATGAGAAACACACATATATACACATGCACACAGATTTCTATAGAAATAGAGAGACAGCAGCCTGTGGAAGTGAAAGGGCTCCTTGGCAGGAGCAGATGTGGCACATTTCAGCACCCCATTGCCTTGAGGAACTAATGGGGCCTGCAGTTGCCAGGACACTGTTTCCAGAAAGAGGGGTCTCAGTGACTTTGAGCAGCTGAGCTTGTATTGCACTTACTGTTCTTTTATACTTGGGGTTTTATATCTCAGATATTACTCTGGAAGTACTTCGTCTGACAGTCTGGACACTTAGACTCAAAGAACTCTTAAATTGACCTGTCCTGGACCTTGACCACATCACAGCGTCACCAACAACACATCTTCATTCCAAGGGGGCAAAGCAGAATCAGCACCCATTAGTCCCTGAACATTATTTTGGAGTGCTTCATTCCTTGCAGACCTTTAAACCCTGCAAATAGGAAATCCTTTTCTTGGAAGGAATCTGATATACTGGCATCTGTATAGATCAGGGTTCAGCTGCAGAGACTACAATCCAGCTTAAGCAAAAACTATCTATAATGGCCGATTAACTAGATTATAGTGTCTTTGGGAAGATTTGAAAAATTATCTAGAGTTAGTTTGGTAAACAGCATCCAAAGTCACAACACAGACATCCAAGGCAGATGCTTCTTGCTCTATGACCCAGAAACTACCTGCTGAATTGTGAGACCCTCTTCAGCTACCGGCTCTAGAACCTCACTGCCACTCCCTGACAGGAAGTCCCTGTGATCAGGAAGTTACCTGGTTATTGCTAACTAATGAACCACATAGTGCCTGATACATTACTCACCAACACAACAGGTGTCTGTCTTCCTACCTTACAGCACCCACAAAGCTAGATATCAGTGACTGTTCTGATGTTGGGAGAGAATCTCAGATGCTTTCCAAGTCATACTTGGGAGCAAAACCAACAAAAACATGGCTCTGCCTCACTTTCAACTTCCTAACCTTGAATAATTTGTCTACTGGCCAAACCAAATCACAACCAAACTGCAAGTTGATCTTTGACGTGTTTTTAAACTTTCCAGCCAATGTGTACAAGAAGGCACTCTGGTAGGTGATAAAATGGACATTCATGTCCATAACTAGGACAGATATTTTTGCTTACAAGTAAGAGTCACAAGTGCACCTTAGAGAAGGTAGAAATCATTAAAGGCCATATCGTAAGAATCTCTGATGCCTTTTGGAAAATGTTTCTGAGGACCTTCCATAAGTTATAGTGCTATTTCTGTCTACAAGTTCACATACCGTTTCTAGAATGTGGCAAGATTGCAAGCTTTTTTTTTTTTTAAAACCTCTGACCTTGAACTCCGAAGGACTTTGAACACAGAACTTTTGACAGGAATAATTAGGTGTTCAGGACAATGTTTTGACAACCATTTTATATAAAATGTGAAAACTTCTCCCTATGGTTGTATTGTTCAGAAGGGTTTGCCTTGTTTCGGTCACCTAGTGAAACCCGACTCATGAAATGGCTAAGCAGCCAGTGCCACTCTGGCCTCTGCTGTCGCAGTGCTCAGAAACTGACTTTGAACTTCCCAGTATCTGTCTTGATTAGTTCTGCTTTGGTTCTTCTAGACTTGAGCAAGCAACCTGAGGGAATGGAATTTCTTCCTTCTTTCACCTACACTTACGACTCAACTGATGCCAAGTGGGACCTGTCAAGTCCACCCAACTGTTGTTTAGTTTGCCATATAGCCTTTTCTCTCATTTTCATCAGGTGGCCCTAAAGCAAAAAGGTTTCTAAGACGATGAGAGGCCAATAGGCAAGAATTAGCAATAGTCCATATAGGGTTGTCACACCATTTTTTTATCTGTGGAATTTTCATTTTGTCAGACAGAGAAACCCACGTCATCAATTCAGCTATTTTTTCATCCACATATCGAAATGTTGAAAGAAACATGAGTTAACAGCTTAAGTTCTGAAGTGTGGCTCCTCCTTTTTTTATTACTTGAGGAGTCATAGTTGTATAAAAATCACAGTGCAATAAATGCAATAAAAATCATCTTTATTTATCAAAATAACGTTTATTACCAAGACATGAAAAATGAAACTGACAAAGTAAGTTACACATTCCCATCAATCTTTTGAAAGTTTCATGGATTTGCTCAGTAAAAAGACCTTATTTGCAAATTTCATTTCAGCTATTCTAATCAAATTTTCATATAAGCCGGATATAATTGTTAACAGTCCCTTTTGAGATGATGTGTGATTTTTTTTTCAATAGACCAACAAAAAAAGATGTACAAAGTGTAAATGTACGATATAAATCAAAATTCTTGATTTATGTACTGTTTGGAGAGTTACTTGTAGAACTTTCAGTACAAAAATTGAGCCAAATGTACAGTTGAAAGTTGTGTACTTTGGGATTGCTTTTATAGAATAAAAATGTTTCTTAAAAATCATGGGAATTAGGACTAAGTTCCTATAATTTATTAATAGCAATTCTAAGCCCCACCCCACCTAAATACTTTCTTGACTTTCACTTGGGGATTATCACATATGCTAGTCAGTCACAGGGAATCCTTACACAGGAAAATGAGTTATTGGGGCAGATAAATAAATGGGCTTATAATGTTTGCTTACTAGCTTAAAAAACTACCAATAACTGTGTTCTGCTAAGCTTCTACTCAAAAGTTTTAACCTTTTCACTCTGTGTTTGCCTAACGTCTTCCTCATACATTGGGTTTTATAGATAACTGTCAGGCACATAAAGAGGAGATAACATTCCAATGATTATGTATTTTATGACATCTCATTGGTTCATCCAATCTTTTGAATCAGCAACCACATGCATAACTCCTGAAAAGATGCTCTTGTTACAAGGTGAACACATTAGTTCCTGTTTTGATGGAATTTTCAGTTTCACAGAAGAAATTATTAAGATTGAAATCACTTCACCCATGTTCATTAAAAGACTTCATGTCTACATTTCATAAATTTTTGCATAGAATAAACTTAAATGTTTTCATTAAACAATAACAGTTACTAATATTTCATAGTATTTTGTTCATTGTTAAGAATGTAATTTTTAATTAATTTTAACTTAGACTGAATAAAACATTCACATGATTCTAAATTAAGATTTCAAAAAAAAGATGAAGTGAAAAAATTCCTGTCTTCCCTTTGTCCTTCAACCAGTTTTCCCTCCTCAGCAAAAATGAATATTGATTATAATTAGGTTCAAGTACATATAAGAAAAAACTCAAATAGTGACTTAAACACTTCACATAAATAGAGAAAATCAGAGATTTGGGTCTGTTGCTTGTGTGAAAGCCCACAGTCATTTGGTCTCATTCACGCTGACTGTAAATTTTTGATGGTGGTGACAAGTACATAGGTACCCAGTGTACAGAGTTTGGTGAATCTTCACTCTCACTCCATTTCTGCATATCAGCTGTGATACGGTGCATCCTCTTTCCTTTGGCCCAGACAGCTTTGTTGAGCCTGGTGTCAGGGTGCACTTCTCATGTCCCAACCGCTTCATGACATAACTCCAGATCTCTCTGTGTGCCACTACTTGATGCCCACCCCGCAGATCAGCTCATGAATGCTGATGGTGTAGCCTCTGATCACCTTGTTGGTGACTGCACGGCCCTTCTTCTCACCACTCTTCTTGGAGGGAACCATCTCTACTGAGCCCCGTGGAAAAGGATGAGTGCACAGGATTATCCCCTTCCATCTTTAGGCTTACTACCTTTTTTGTCCTTTAACTTCTAATCTCAAGTGTGCCTCTTGGTCCAATTTGGCTATTGGTACACTAGCTGTCACTTCTGTATTCCACAGAGGAACTGAAAGGTGTGACTCTAAAGAACTTTCCCCTACACCAAGAAGAGGAGATGTAGAAAGACATTCAGCTTACAAGGAACTTCATGTGAATGGAATGCAAGTAGGAAATAGTCCTCGAGTGACTTGACAGAAAGGAGTGCTTGGCATGGTGTGTTAGGCACAGACAACAGCAGTCAAGCAGCCTTCAGGTTTTTTTTACCTTTTTGCCCAGGGCCAACTTTTTTTCATAACTTCTATGTATCATAACTGCAAGTTAATTCATTCTTTATTAAATCACAGTGTTTTATTTGTTAACTAAAATTTTCCCTAGAAATATGAAATAGAACTAGTATTAAATATTTGATAGATACCTTCCCTAAAGTTAAAATGTGGCTCTCTATACATGCTGCATTCAGTTCAAATTACAAAAGTACATTTGCCCTGATTCACTAATACACTGTTTTTCACCAAGGCATTTTATTTTATGACTTAATTTCAAGGGGAAAAAGTATTCTGGAGGAAACGGATTATGTAGTACCATAGAAAAAGCAGTTTACTGTTTTTTATGCTGCAGAAAACTGGGAGGGCATTTTAGAAAGATGCATTTTCCTAATCAGAGGCAGGCCATGAGCTAAATCTCAGGGAAAGAAATGGATTATCTGTGGTCTTTCTATTTTACTTATTTCAGGGTTGAATGAATTTTGAATACACACCACACAGACACACCACTGTTTACAGCATTTGTATGATTTAGGGAAATAGGTTCACACCTCTTCAGATGTAAGTTACCACACTGCACCCACCACCAAAACACCCAGGCCTACCAATACAGTCCACTGGGCCTCCTCACCCCTTTGTCCCCCACCTAACCCTCCCCATTCTGCAGTTATATTTCTAGCATTTGTTTGACTTAGTTTTAGTTTTGTCTGTTCCTTTGTTTTGTTTCTTTATGTTCCACATATGAGTGAAATCATCTGGTATTTGTCTTTCTCCTTCTGGCTTATTTCACTTAGCATACATCCCTCCACTTCTACCCACAAAATGGCAAGATATCATCTCTTTTAATAACTTAGTAGTATTCCACTATGTCTATATGCCACATGTTCTTTAATCCACTCTGGTAGTTTCCACAGCTTGGCTATTATAAATAGTGCTGCAGTGAACACAGGAGTGTATATATGCCTTCAAATTAGTGTTTTTTGCATTCTTTGGATAAATACCAAGGAATAGAATTGCTGTGTCATGTGGTAAACTTTTTTTAATATTTTGAAGGAACTTCCATACTCTTCCATAGAGGCTGAACTAGTGTACATTTCTACCAGCATTCTATGAGGGTTCCTTTTTCTCCATACCTTTGTTGTTTCATTTTGTGTGTGTCGTGGGGTTTGTTTGTTTGTTTTTGATATGGGCCATTCCAACTTAGGTGACATTTCATTATAGTTTTGATTTGCATTCCCCTGGTGATAAGTGTTAACATTTTTTCATGTGCCTGTTGGCCATCTGTTTTTCTTCTTTGGGGAAGTGTCTATTTAGCTCTTCTGCCCTTTTTATTAATTGGCTTTTGTTGTTATTGCTGCTGGATTGTGTGAGTTCTTTGTAGATCTTGGTTATGAGTGCCTTGTCAGATGTGTGATGTGCAAATATTTTCTCCCATTTGCTTGGGTGTCTTTTTTTTGGAGTGATAGTTCCCTTTATTCTGAAGAAGCTTTTAGTCTGATGTAATATTCTTTGTTTATATTCTTTTGTTTTCCTTGCCATTGCAGTCAAGTGTTCCAAAGACATCATTGAAGGCGATATCATAGAGGGCTTTGCCTGTATTTCTTACGTGTATTTTATACTTTCAGGTCTTACAAACAAGTCTTTAATCCACTTTGAGTTGATTTTTATATATGGTGTGAGAGTGTCTAGTTTCATTTTTGAAAATGGCTATCCAGTTTTCCTAGCAATGTTTGTTCAAGAAACTTTCCTTCTTCCAGTATATGCTCTTGGCTTCTTAAAGTCTCCATTTAAATGTGGGTTTATTTCTGGAGTACCAATTCTATTTCTATTTCATTGGTCTGTGTATTTATACTTAGGCCAATACCATACTGTTTTAAGAAGTCTAGCTTTGCAGAAGAATTTGAAGTCTCCATTCCTGGAGACTTCTACTTCTTTTGTCAAGATTGCTTTGGCTACTTGGGGTCCTTTGTAGTTTCATATAAATTTCAATAATGTTTATTTCTTTGAAAATTTTCATTGAAATGTTGATAAGTACTATATTGAGCCTATTGCTTTGTGTGAGATGGTCATTTTATTATCGTGAATATATTTTCTGTAAATTATCAGATTTGGGGGGAAGCTTGTTTTAAGGTGGCACTGTCATTAAAACCAATAAACAAAGTATCTATTTTCAAAATGCTTGATAAAATATATGGAAAACTATCATCTAATCTTTTATTTCAGCTCTACTGAAATACGACTGAAAAAATTGGAAGATATTTAGAGTGTACAACTTGGTGATGTGCTATGCATGTCCATAGTGACAGAATTGCCCCAAGTGAATTAACATATCCATCAGCTCATACAGATTTTTGTCAAAAACATTCAAGTTTTACTCTTAGCAGTTCTATTACATAATACAGGCTATAAACTATAGTCACCATCATTTGCACTAGATCTTCAGACCCTTATAACAAGAAGTTTAGCCAACCTCTCCCTATTTCATCCCCAACCCCCACCCCTGGCAACAACTTTCCTACTCTGTTCCTATGAATTTGATTTTCTTTCTCCATCTGACTTGTTTACTTTAGTATATCTTCCCAGTTTATCCATGCTGTCACTAATAGCAGATTTCTTTCTTTGTTAAGGCTGAATAATATTCCTTTGTGTGTATGTACATACATATACATAAGTATAATACACATTTTATTGATCCAGTCGTCTGTCATACACTTACATTTTTGTCATACCTTGGCTGTTGTGACTAATGCTACAGTGAACATGGGAATATAGATACCTGTTCAAGAAAATGCTTTATTTTCCTCTCTAATCTTTCTGATTATTGCAAGCCAGTTCAAAATGTAACTTTGTTAGAATACAACCTACCAAAAAGGATTTAACAAATAATTGCTTTTTTTTTAAGATTTAATTATTTATGTATACAAGCTGGGGTGCAGGCTAGAGGTGTGGGGCGGCGAGAGGGTTCACCAGAGACAGTGTGGGGAGCAGAACAAGCAGAAACAACAGAAATACACTGCTGAGGGGAGCAGCGGGCGAGGCAGGAGAGGTCTGCTGCGCCATGTGGGATTCTCCCCGGCTGGGCATCGAAGTCATGTTGCAGCTGCCAACTGCTGCACCATTGGGGAGGCCCAATAATTGCTTTTTTTAAGTTGTGCTTTTATGCCTTTCTCAACATTTCACTATCAAAAGAGTCTCTTCAATATACTGTCTATTATATGAATTAATGAAAGTGTTTTTAAGATACATTGTTAGACGACATTAACTTGGCTTTGGAAGCTTGCTTCTGGTGGTTTCTTTTCTACCTAGTATCATCTTAAAAGACACATCACATTAAACAAATTCATTAAGCGTTTCATATTCAGTAGCTATGAATGGATTAGGTAGTCTGATTGATTTAGGCCAATAACACATTGGTATTTATAACTTATAATGCTTTTCCTTGAATAAAACACTAATACTGTTTCTGAAATTTGAATGAATTGTCAGATGCTAAACAGATTTGATTTTCTTTTTGAGCTGTTCAAATAGACTTCAGAACAAGAGGAATTTAGTCTTGTGATTACAGGAACTTCCCATAGTACCTTCTCTAAAGGTTTAGGACCACATTAGGGTGGTTTATGTTCTGTGGTATTCTTTTCAATGGGAAGAAAGTTAAGTGAGTTTTTCCTTACCACAGGCAGCACGGTGTCAGGAAGGTGGCCAACATCATGACCTTGGCCTTTAAGTCTGTTTCCTCACGGTAAAACTGGAATAATAATTCTTACCATGAAAGGTTTTGCTTTGAGTTTGAGAATGAATGCATATATAAAAGGACCTAGCTAGGAATATACCAGTTTGGTAATTATGGGTTTTACTTTCCATTGTTAAAATTCTGTGTTGTGTATTTATTTATCTCTTTAGTGATGACTAGAGATAAAAAGCTCAGTATGATTAATGACATCTAGAATTGTCCGTTTTAATAATTGTGTGTGTGTGTATAGATATACATATAGATATATAGATATAAATACAGCCTTGGAAATGAAAGGCTAACACTTTGGAAGGTTTATGCACCTATACCTAACATTCTGTTGGTTACTTCCAGATCAGTGATAGCAATGTTGAGTGGATTTATGATTATGTAAGAAAGTCACCAATGCTTTTCTTGCATAGAAATCTAAAAGTATAATCCAGTTATCAAGGGGTTCTTTTAAATTCTGTAAATATTGTGCAATATTTTTTATTGTATAATTTCATCTGTAGCCTAATAGGGT
Organism: Scalopus aquaticus; assembly: GCA_004024925.1. Lineage (NCBI taxonomy): Eukaryota > Metazoa > Chordata > Mammalia > Eulipotyphla > Talpidae > Scalopus > Scalopus aquaticus. The sequence continues at coordinate 53,685 of PVIJ01004413.1, read as the reverse complement.
GTCCCCCAAAGGGTCTAAGTGAGTAATCAGACTCCAAATACTTAGTCTTGGTTGGACCAGGAAGAGTAGGCTATTGGGGCACAACTTAATGCGGGAGTTGGAACTAGAGAAAGCAACCTAACATACAAGTTCCTGCAACCATGCATCACTGGACAGCAGTAAAGGCAGCAGGCTGACAGATGGCTCTCCTCTCTGCGCATGGTTAAGTAGTCCTCTGAGAAAGTACTTAGAAGTACTTAAAACACAGAGAGAAAGTACTTACAGCTTAAATCCATGCATATAGATTAAAAATTGAAAAATCTAAAAATTGAGCCAATACACTATAAATTCTTAACATTCAAATAAGATTTTTAAACTGTTTCATAAAATCACATTAGTTATATTTATTAATTTACTGCTTTTGTGATTTTTCTAAAGTTATACTAATCATTGTTAGTCCTATATTTTAATTGCTATTTAAAATGTCCACCCTCCTCAGCTGTTACATTGCAGATATTTTGAATATATTTAAGAGTATCTTCAAGATAGTGAGTTCATGCTTGATAGATATTGTTCTACATTTTATGATAATTATCATAGTATACAGGTTTTTAAAGAAAAAAATGAAGTCAGAATTTTTTTTATTATTATCTTTTACTTTTCCAGTAAGTACACCTGTCATCATAGTCACGATCACCATAAAAGAGAGCTGATGTAATGATGTGCACTGCAAAATAGTCAAATATTCCTCTGCTGGTCGATAGTTAATTTCATGCAAAACAGAATTCCTTGAGTGAATAAATTTTATAATTCTGTCAGCTTCACTCATTTTATGTATGAAGAGGCCCTAATAAAGGGTATATAACATCAAAGACCAGGCTTCCAATCCCGCCTTAGCCATTTATAGTGTGACCTTTTCGAGTTATTTAAGCTACCTTGGGTTCAGTTTCATATGTATAAAATGGAGATGATGATAATGCCTACTTCAAAAGGCTTTTATGAGCACTCGAAGCTACTCAGATGTGAAGGACTTAGTATATTACCTGGCACAGAGCAAGTCGCTTTGAGAGGGGCCTGTGTGTTTGTGTTCGACATTGTCTTAATTACCATGTCTTTTAAAAATAACATTTCTTGGTTGCCCAAACCCAGCATTATTCCTGGGAATGTAAGAAAGATGAAATTATTAATATTTATGCATTTTAATATCAGAATTTTCATCAAAATATTGAAATGTCCATAACCAACCTCTTGTAGTACATAACTGAGATTATCTAGTAAAGGACATATTTGCACATTAAGATCTTAAATGTAACTGACATTAATGTATAGTTTCACTATAAAATGTTAGTTTTAAAAACTTGCTTCCATTCTTTTGCAATGAGAAATTTTAGAAGTGTTCGATGGTACATCTTATTGCACAGTTTTACAAATGTTCATATGCACGTATTGAGTACCTTCAGTTACATTGCCTCATTTACTTTTTACAACAAAACTCAGTGGCAGATGAAGATTATCATCCTTATCTTAGAGAAAGTGATAATGAATCTCAGGGAGCTTACAGGAGTTAATCCAAGTTATACCTGCTCTGTGTCACCACGTCAATATTAATGACAGCAAACTACCACTACTTTCTTAATGTGCTATAATTGGGACAAATTATGGGAATTTCCTCTCCTCTGTTTACTGGGGAACAGCTTTTGCTTCACTCTAAAGAACATTCTAATGATCAGGACTGTACAGTGATGTAAGGTTGACCTAACCCTTAGGACACAATGATTTCCTTACCAGTTGAGATTAATTATAGGCAGAATTGTTGGGTGAATGAAAGAGGAATGTCACATTTAGAGAGGTAGAGGTAGGGGGAAGGTTTGCCTTACCTTCTAGCATTTAATAAGCATTTTTATATTTTTGAAAGAAATTTTGTTTGGTAGTGCCCCTCCTTGTTCTCTTTACTTCCTTATTATACTTGGGGACAAGAGAGTTGATTTGGGAGATTTGGAGGTGGGGCATGCATTGAATTCTTAATTTTGTTCAGCAAAAATAATTTTCTTATTAAATTGATGTGGATATTAAATGCTCAAAAATGAGTTTGTGTATTCTCCATACTCCCAGCCAGATCCCTGAGAACCCCAGTCAGCCAGCCACCTGAAGGACAAAAAAAAAGTTTTAGATTTTTTTTTAAGATTTATTTTTAACTATTCATAGATGAACTAGGGTGTAGGCCAGAGGTGCAGGGGATGAGAAGATTCACCAGAGACAGAGTGGGGAGCAGAACAGGAAAATCTACTGAAATACACTGTTGAGGGGAGCAGCGGGAGAGACAGGAGAGTTCTGCTGTGCCATATGTGGATCAGCTCCCTGGCCGGGGATCAGACTCAGGCCATAGCAGTTACAACGCTGAGACTTAGCCCCTAGGCCACTAGGGAGGCTCTCAGTTTTAGATATCTTGATATGATTAAAAAAAAAACTTATTTAAGACACTTTAATAATCTTTCACTTGCAGTTGGATCATCCTGATACAGACAGGATGAGCAGAAGAAGTACAGTGAGGGTAATGTTGAGGATGTAGCAGATTAGAGGAAGAAGACAAGAAAAAAGGAAAAGTTAGAAACAGACATTTAAAAGCTTGTTATCTGTTTTCTTATAAAAGTAACACTTTCAGTTGAGTTTTCATTCAGAATTCAACAATGTCATCAAGTATTTGGCCTCTTTCACCTTGCTCTGTCCTCCCTGGCTCTTCTTGGGCTCATCAACTCAAGACAGTGACTTCATAACTCATACGCAGCGCAGCCACCTCCAAAGACATTGTCTCTCTTTTTGTGCTCTGTTTTCAGGAAGGAAAATGTTTCCTACGAGTCCTCTAAAGTGCATTTTAAGCCTTAGTGGCCTAAGTCACACGGCCATGTAGGCAACTAGCTCTACCATCAAAAAAACCTCTCAACGATCACATTCTAATAGCATCCGAACTGCTCTTCCTCAAGTGTTAACAAACTACTCCATCCATTACCACCAATTTCTTCTACTTTTACACACATTTATGATCAGGTCATTCCATTGCTTACAGATAGTGGGCCGTGCCCCTATGGATAGCAAATGATGTTTGTACTCCTGCCCTCTCCTTCCCAGCTTACTCTGATGATGCATGTATATTGCCAGCCCTCAGTGGAGAGGCCGTATTCGAGTTCTGTTAGTTGTGAAATATCTTAAATACATTTTAGATCACATAATGACAATGGGGCCCCCAGATGACATATTCTGGTTTCAATAATCAGACCTTCAGAATACCACAGATAATCTAGGAAGAAAGCAGTATTTATTAGGCAGATATTTATTGTATACTTATCGCCCAGATTCTATGCTTAGAATGTGTGTGTGTCTGTGTGTGTGTGTGTGTGTGTATGATTAAACAAAATAAGCACAATATTATTTCAAGGATCCTATAGCCTGGAAAGGAAGACATTAAAATAAAAATGTAAGTGTGGTGTTAAGAAATAAAAATAGAATGGTAAATGACTCAGTAATGGGAGGACCAGCCTACTCTCAAAGTCAGCTTTCCCAAAGAAGTGGTGTTTTACTAAGAGTTGAGTCAGGTTCAGCTGGGTACAGAGGTGGGTATGAGAACCGGCTACATGGAGAATGACCTGGGAAGGGCAAGACTAAAATAGCTGGACAGTAGTGAGGAGGAAATTGCAGTAATCCAGATAAGAGATGATGGTGACTTGCACCATAATTGAAGCAGTGACAATAGAGAGAAAATACAAAACATGGGAAGTGATTGTATGTAGGGAGTAAACATCTCATTCACCAGTTTCTGACTTGAGCAAAGGATCACTGCTTGGTTAGAGAAGAGGGACCAGCAAAGGTTTGAAAGCACACCAGGGGATACCCAAGTTCTTGGAGAACTAGAATACTGTTGAGAATGTTGCGTTGCCCCCAAGGGGGTGTGCTATCCTCAGGCTCTATCCACTGTCTCTTCCCCTGCCCCTTATCCCAGCATCTTTACCAGCAGAAACAATGCTTTTACTTTTTTGGCTTATATTTACACTGACTTTTTTGACTTTGTGACTCTAACCCATTGTCTTCTCTTTTTTTTTTTTTTAAGATTTATTTATTTATACATACAAGCTGGGGTACAGGCCAGAGGTGTGGGGCGGCGAGAGGGTTCACCACAGACAGAGTGGGGAGCAGAACAGGCAGATCAGAAATACACTGCTGAGGGGAGCAGCGGGCGAGGCAGGAGAGGTCTGCCGCACCATGTGGGATTCTCCCTGGCTGGGCGTCTAACTCGCATTGCGCGCTGCCGATAGCTCCACTGCGCAGCGCTCAACCGCTGCACCACCAGGGAGGCCCCATTGTCTTCTCTTTAGTCCCTGATTTTAGTGTTTCTATACTACTTTGTGTCCCTCTCTGTGTCTTTCATTGCCTACAAAAAGAACTCACAGGTGGCTTAGATAATATCCAATATAAAATGTCCTTTAGGGCAGTCACCAGCCTCTTGGCCACTGAGCTGTGGCCACTGCCCTGTGACCCAAAGCATGACAATTCTTATTTGCCCATGCAACAAATATTTTTAATTAACTCTACCAAACAGTACACCCGGCTATAAAATGTACACATGCCTTGTAGAATTAAAATTTTTATTTAAATTCTGGCTTTCCCATTAACCAGGTCTATAAACGTAGTCCTGGAATTAGTCTTAAGTTCTCTGTGCCTTGATTTCCTCTCCTATAAAATAGAAACACCATATCTTGAGTTGTTTTGAGAATTAAAGGCTACATATAAGTAAAGGACTGGGCCTCCCCGGTGGCGCAGTGGCGATGCGAGTTCGACGCCCGGCCAGGGAGAATCCCACATGGTGCGGCAGACCTCTCCTGCCTTGCCTGCTGCTCCCCTCAGCAGTGTATTTTTTTTTTTTAAGATTTATTTTATTTATACATACAAGCTGGGGTACAGGCCAGAGGTGTGGGGCGGCGAGAGCGTTCACCAGAGACAGAGCGGGTAGCAGAACAGGCAGATCAGAATTACACTGCTGAGGGGAGCAGCGGACGAGGCAGGAGAGGTCTGCCGCGCCATATGGGATTCTCCCCGGCCGGGCGTCGAACTCGCGTCACCGCCGCCGACAGCTCCACAGCGCAGAGCTTAACCGCTGCGCCACCGGGGAGGCCCCAGCAGTGTATTTTTGATCTGCCTGTTCTGCTACCCGCTCTGTCTCTGGTGAACCCTCTCGCTGCCCCACGCCTCTGGCCTGTACCCCAGCTCGTATGTATGAATAAAAAATAAATCTTAAAAAAAATAAGTAAAGGACTTAGGTTATTCCTATCTATCATTAGTGGTGGTGGTAAGAGCGGCAGTGATGTTGATGGTGGTGGGAAGAGTGATGACAGTAGTCCTGGTATTACAGGGAATCGTTGAGGCAATGGGGAGTATGGTGGGGATGATGGGAATAATAGAGAGTTTTGACATGACAATTGTGGGAGAGTGACGGTAGATTAAATATGCAAAATCTACCCTTGGCTGCTTTGCTCAGAAGAGCTGTGGATAAGAAAGGTGCTTAAGGCTTCAAGGACTGTCCACTACAAAGGAGTTTTTATATTTAGTTGGGCTCTATTGTTAGGAAACAAATCACTATGCTCACTTAAACTTGGACCTTGGAGGGTATATTTTATGAGTTCAACACTGAATTACTTTTCACAGTTCAAGAACACTGACAAAGTGACTTAAAAGTGTACAATTATCTAACTATTTCAGAAAGTCAATTTAGGGGTGGAAAGTCTGTATTAAAATGGAAAGAACAATGCTCACTTGCATGTACTTTAAAGAGCAAGTTAAACCCTTGCTTCTTGACCAAGGTGCATTCAGTCATTCAGTTACATACTCTGAGCTTTTTTGTCTTTTTGACAGAACTGCAAAATATAGCTTTGTTTTCTGTAATAAATTCTGTTGTTTTAAAACTTTCAGAGAGAATTCAGAGCTCAGTATGAACATTCTTTTAATTATTTTGTTCTTTGTTCATCCAAATAGCTTTGGTGAAAAAGAACTCCTTAAGAAGAAAATAAGAGATAGTAAACAACTTTAAGAAATTATATATGGTGGTAATGATAACTAGTATTTGTTAAGCCCTTCCTTTATATATTAGGCACTATGCTAGGAAATTTACATATGTAATGTTACTTAGTTTCATAACAATCAAGAGATGAGAACAGTATTACCTTCATTTTAGAGCAAAAGAAACTAAAACTTAGACTTCCCCATGCCTGTAGTCACACCCCCACATTTTTTAAGCGTTATTTTTATTTATGTCTTTTACATTACTGTATATTCCCCATAGGTTTCCCACCACCAATTCACCTGTGAACCATCACCACGGTCCACTGTGCTCCCCTCTCCCCCGTTCTGAGCCCCAGTCTTCCCCCCCCCC
>PVIJ01004413.1:0-47188 GCA_004024925.1 Scalopus aquaticus | reverse complement strand
GGCATCTGGGTTGTTTCCATTACCTTTGCTGTTGTAAATAGTGCTGCAATAAACATACGGGTGCATGTATCCTTTTAGATTAGTGTTTTTGTGTCCTTTGGGTAGATTCCCAAAAGTGGTATTGCTGGGTCGTATGGAAGCTCCACTTTTATCAGTTTGAGGAAATGCCACACGGCTTTCCATAGTGGTTGGACCAGTTTGCATTCCCACCAGCAGTGTAGAAGAGTTCCCTTTTCTCCACATCCTCGCCAGCATTTGTTATTGCCTGTTTTTTAATGTGCGCCATTCTCACTGGCATGAGGTGGTATCTCATTGTGATTTTGATTTGCATTTCCCTGATTATAAGTGATGTTGAACATTTTTTCATATAGCTGTTGGCCATTTGCTTTTCTTCTTTGGAGAAGTGTCTTTTTCGCTCTTCTGCCCATTTTTCGACTGGATTGTTGACTGTTTTTGTTGAGTTGTGTGAGCTCCTTGTAGATTTTAGTTATCAGTCCTTTATCAGTTGTATTGTGTGCAAAGATTTTCTCCCAGTTAGTAGGGTGTCTGTTTGTTGTGATTATTGTCTCTTTTGCTGTATAGAAGCTTTTTTTTTTTTTTATGTATAGAAGCTTTTTAGTTTGATGTAGTCCCACCTGTTTATCTTTTCCTTGACTTCCTTAAATTTTTGGGATGTGTCTTTAAAGATTTTGCTGAGATGTATGTCCACACTCCACATTTTTATCCACATTGTTAACTGAGCAAGTTTATTATATTCCTTCTTTCTTGATGGTTTAGCAATAATTGAACTGGGATTGAATACTTTTGTAAGAGTTGAATCACTCTTTAATATATTCCTAATCTATTCCTATATTTTAATATAATGGCCTTTTCAGATTGAAGTTTTTATTATCTTATGTTGTGTCATTTTTTAACCAGTAGAGAATACATGTGAAATAACAATAATGACATTTTTTTCTTCTGTACTTGAAATCTGTAATATTTACAAATAGGGTATTTTTGGGTACTTTTCTACCTTATCTGTCATCAATCTGTCATTTTTCAAATAGATCAACATAATGAAAATAAATCATAATATACTAATTACTCCATAAAGTTACAGGCTCACTCAAAAGTTATTAAGATTATGAAAGAGTATAAAAGATATGGGTCCATTTAGAAACTTTTTCAGATATGATTTTGTTTCAAGTGGGTATAGATTTTCTACATTTTTTCATACATTTTAAAGAGTTTATGTGTTTGAATATAGTTATCTCTAAGTTATAGGATAAGTAATTTTAATTTTTCCATTTTTATATTTATACGTAGCACTTAAGAAAAAGCATAAATGCACTTTTTAAGAAATGTACTTTTAAATTAGTTTTTGATTGTCCATAGTGAATAGAGTTGTTTATCTGGAGGGAAAGCAATAGTTTAGGGGTTATTTTTTTGAGAAGGGCTTGATTATTAAAACAATATATCTTATTTAAAATATTTAGAAAATCCATTATGAAACAGGTCAATGTTGTGGAGACACAAATTTGGGGATTATCAGTAGGCAAATGGTATTTAAACAATTAGACTGGAGTAGATTATTTTGGAAGTAGCATTACTAGAAACGAAATGATCAAGGACTAAGTCCTGGACTTGTTAATATTTGGGGCTCAAGATGATGAAGAGACACGTCGAAATACTAAAAAGGAAAAGCCAAGCAATGCTGATGTCCTAGACACCGAATAAAGAACATTTCAGGAAAGTGAGAATTGAGAAAGAACAATTGGATTTATTAATTTGGAGATGACTGGTTACCTTGAGAATGATAGTTTAAGTGCAGTGGGTGGTACAAATATCTAATTGAAATGAGTTCAACAGGAAAGATATTAGAAACTGAGATTATAAGATGCTTCTTTCCTGGAAGTTTGCTATAAAAAGGAGAAAATGGACTAATAGTTTGAGGAAGAATTGGGGTCAAGGAAAAGGTGTTTTTGTTTTTGTTTTTTTAAGATGAGAGAAATAGTAGAATGTTTATTTCATAAAACCCACTGATGTAGAAAGAAACTGATAATGTCAGAAAAAGATGAGTAGATTGTGGGAGTACTGTCCATGAATGAGAGGAATGAGGTCCGGGTCACCAATGGAGGGTTGACCTTACTAGAACTTGACAGTTCATCAGGAAGGTTGTAGGCCACAATGCAGTGGATGGAAAGATGTCACCAGAAAAGGGAATTGTTGGCAAGTTCTTGTTTCACTACTTCAGAAATGTCGTCTCTTCACTTATTTAATAATTTTATTAAAAGCTTTTTTGGAATTGTAGTTTACTTAAAGCACTTTCATAGAAATATGAAACCTTGATATGAAGTATATGATCAGCTCTTCCAAGTTATAAACTTTGGAGAATTTAAACTTTCCAGAAATACCAGATTTTCTACTTCAATCCCTTTGATTCCAATTGCCTTAATATGTTCACCCAATTCTAACTTTCTAAAACCTTATTCTGCAGTTTTCTTCCTAGTGTGTTGTGACTGTGAGAAAGTCCATTTTATTTTTCTGAGTTTTCACATTTAACTTGAGAAAGCTCTGTTTTCCAGATATTTAACCAGTTTCTAAAGTACTTACCCAGGTGCCAGTGTCCTATATTTAATGTACCAAGTAATGATTACTGATTGCTGGTCAATCCATATTCTAATTGCTTTTCCCCTCAAGGTATTGTTCTCTTGGGGGAAATTGTCAGCTGTTCAATGTTTTGAGACCAGAAACATTTAAAAATGCATTAAAACTTAAACTTGAAGCCTGGTAGGAAAACATTTAACTGGTTTTACTACTAAGTTCTAATAACTTCTGTCATGTAATGAATGACTTCCTTTTGTGTTAAAGTCTGTATTTTCAAGACAGATGGATATAACCATTTTCTGAAATTATTGCTACAATAACTGCTAATAATATAATCATAATTACTTTCTTGCATTTATATGGATGTGTCAGTTCTACCCAATCAAAATATTCCCATAGAAAATATGTTAAGATAAAATATTAACATTTTTGTTGATAATTTCATTTTGAAAAAAATCAAGTTAACAGTCTTTATTGCCTAAAAATGCTAATATAACTAATCAAAATTATTAATAGTTATCTGAGAATGACTATTGAGAGAGAAAAAGGGGAAGGAAATAAAGGTGACCTCCCTGGAGTTGTTTTTTTCCCTGCTATTAGTAGCATATCTCTCATAGTTGAAGCTTATTTTGTTTGAGTTTCTGTATAGCAAAAGAAATTGGTGGCTTTCGACTTATGGACAACTTTGAGTTTCTTCATTTTGGATCCCTCCAATCGTTTATAAATTCAAATGTCAGAATATTTTGCCAAGTATTTTAAGAAATTTGCGGCCAACTTTCAGTTTTCTAGCTTGTATTCATGTTCTTAACATTTCTCTTTTCTTCCCTGTTTGACCTAGTAACTCTTCAGCTGATAATGGGAAATGGCGGTTCTTTTCTTTTGCTGTTATCTCTGATTATATATATTCTAAAGGTTAAGTTTGAGGGTTAACAGAATTGTAAGAGGTGGGGAATACATGCATGAATGCATGCATCTTCTTAAGTGGATAGCAAAAGTATGTGAGGGAAACTGAGCTATTATGGACACAGCTCAGTGTCATGAAACACAAGATAGAATTGTAATTAAAGACCACCTTTTTTATATTAGTATTGTAGTCTAAACTATGATCCACAGGAATTGTGAAATCTCAGTTATTCCATTTGCCATAATTCTGTGTTTTTAATGTTGTCTTTCATATATTGTTTAATACTTACCTGTCAATGGACTTCTATACTTTGAAAATTAATGTTTAACCATAGGACTAAAATAATGAAACAGAACACTCAAATTCTCAATTGAACAGTATTTTCAGTTTTACAGATTTTCTTGAAATTGTCTACAGAGCCAGTTTACAAACTACCCCAGAAAAAAAGTCCTATTTACTTCAATTTTTTTTACTCTGTGATCAGCATGATTTTATGAGATGTTGTTGTTGTTACTGTTATTGTTATCAAACCTTACTCCAAAGAGCTTCTGATTGTCTAAAGTCAAATCTGCTATTAAGAAGAAGAATTTTTGCCACCACTGAAAACAGGCCCTGAGGGCAATTATAGAAAAATTGACAGATTTGTCCTAACAAAAATCGAGGTTCATCAAGGGAATAAGAGCTTAACTTCTCACAGAAACTTTTGGAAGAGCTTGTTGTTAATTAGGGTCCTCGTATGTTTAACAACCTATTGCTGCCATCTGGTCATAAGTCAAAGTATATTCTGGTTTGTTTGTCCCTTTGTTTTTATTCTGTCTTTTGTTTGTTTTTTGCCGCCCTTTTTTGGGGGGGAGGTGCAGGCAGATGATATGTTGTATCCATTTTCGAATGTCCAACTCTTGAAGTACTTTTTAGCATATAGATGTATGGTGGGGGGGGTTAGAGGAGAGGGAAGAACAGATTCTAATAGACCTGAGGTTTACAACAACATTTAACAACTCTCTGGTAGACATAGTATAGCAAGATAAAACTTAAATAGCTGAAATTTTAACAATACATTTGAGCAATGTATTCAGTTTTATTTCAACATGTGATGAATATGAAAATGTTAATCAATGCTTTGCTTACTTTTATGCATGCAAAATCTTTGAATTCAGTTAATTCTGTATGTGGTTCCACTTTTACCACATCTCAACGTGGACACTTTGTTTGAAGTGCTCCATAGTCACACATGACTATGGCTCCATGTTGGACAGTTCAGATTCATGTGCATTTATCTCAGAAGAAAGAGGGAAAAGGGAATAGAGAATGCTAACTATTGGTTGTAAAGGGAGGGCAAAAGAGTTTTTAATAAAGAAATGAGGAAAGGCCTCCCCACAGAGCGATATTGTAGGATGCCCACGAGGATACCAGGGAGTCTGTGAGCTGTGCAGATGTGTGAGAGAAGGTGGAATGCAGGGACTTGAGGCAACAGTAAGCTGGTAGTTTGTGTAAATTTTTTTGTGGAAGTATCATTGATTACACGGTTGTTAGTATTTTGGAAGTAGAGGATCCCCCACTTCAGGTGTAGTCATCGCAGCTCACCCATCAAAGCACCCATGGTCCTCCACCACAGTCTTCTGTGCTCTCTCCCTACCCTGTTCTTGCCCCTCTCTACCCCACCAGCTCTCTCAGTTCTACAGTCAACTTTCAAGAGTTGATTTAAAAGTTTGTCTTTGACCCTTTCTATTGTAATCACCTATTTGTTTTTCTATTTGTTTTTCTATTATTTTATATATGTGACTACATGCAGTATTTATTTTTCTCCTTCTGGCTTGCTTTGTTTAACATAATCCCTTCCAGCTCCATCCATGTTGCTGCAAATGGCATGAGTTTATCATTTTTGATCACTGAGTAGTATTCAGTGTATATGTCACATCTTGACTCATTCATCTGTTTTGGGGGACTTCGGTTGTTTCCATAATTTGACTACTGTAAATAGTGCTTCAGTAAGCATAGGAATGCAAGTCCATAACCTCGCCAGTACTTCTTATTTCTGGTCTTTTTGATATGGTATCTCATTGTGATTTTGGTTTATATTTACCTCATAAGTGATGATGGACATTTTTTCATGTGCCTGTTAGCCACCTGTATGTCGTCTTTGGAGATGTACCTATTTAGCCTTTGTGCCCATTTTTGACTGGGTTTTCTTTTTGTTGGGTTGTATGAGTTCTTTGTAGATCTTTGATACAGTACTTTATCGGATGCATGGTGTGCAAATATTTTGTCTCATTTAGTAGGATGTCTCTTTGTTTTAGTTGTGGTTTCTTTTACTGTACACAAGTTTTTTAGTTTGATGTAGTCCCAACTGTTTATATTCACATTTGTTTTTCCTTGCTTCTGGAGATGAATCTGCAAAGACACCAGTGAAGCTTATGAAGTGTTTTGCCTATTTTTTCTTCTATGTATTTTATGTTTTCAAGTATTCTAACCAAATCTTTATTTTGACTTGACTTTTGGGTATAGTAGGAGAGAGACTTGATTTTTGGGTATGGTGGGGTATGGTTTCATTTTTTTTCATGTGGCTTTCCAGTTTTCCAGGACCATTTATTGAAGAGACTTCTTGTTCTAGTGTATACCCATGTCTCCTTTGTTGTAGATGAATTGTCCCTATACATGTGTGTTTATTTCCGGACTCTCAATTCTGTTCCACTGGTTTGTGTTTTTATTCAGTACCGTGCTGTTTAATTATTAGAACTTTATAGTAGTTTGAAGTCTAGAAATGTGATACCACCGTTCTTTTTATCAGGATTATTTTGGACTTTCAGGGTGTTTTGTGGTTCCATATGAATTTCAGTAATGTTTATTCCCTTTCTTTGAGGAATGCTATTGAAATTTTTATTGGGATTGCATTAAATCTGTATATTTCTTTGGGCAGGATGGCCAAACATTTTAACAATGTTGATATTCCAATATATGAGCAGATAATATATTTCCGTTTCTTTATGTCTTCTTCTGTTTCTTTTAACAATGTCTTATAATTTTCTTTGCAAAGGTCCTTCACCACCTTTGTTAGGTTTACTCTTGGGCTTTTAATTTTTTTGATGTAATTGTAAATGGGATCATTTTTCTAATTTCTTCCTCTTCTGACTCATTGTTTGCATATAGGAAGGCAAATGATTTTTGTATATTGATTTTATAACCTTCCACTTTGCTTAACTGATTTATTGTTTTAATTTGTTTTTCAGTGGAGTCTTTAGGGTTCTCTACGTATATGATTATGTCGTCTGTAAATAATAGCTTTGCTTCTTTCCCAATTTGGATTCCTTTTATTTCTTTCTCTAATTGCTCTAGCTAGCACTTCCAATACTAAATTGAATAATGGTGAGAGTGAAAAACGTTCTCTTGTACCAGATCAGTGGAAAACTTTTAGTTTTTCACCATTGAGAATGTTGTTTGCTGTGGATTTATCATGTATAATCTTTTTTATGTTAATATATATGCCATTTATCCCCAGTTTGGGAGTGGGTTTAATCATAAACGAATGTTGGATCTTATCGAATGTATTCTTAGCATCTATGATCATTCGGTTTTTATCTTTCCAGTTATTGATATGGTGATTTACATTGATAGATTTTTGGATGTTGAACCATCCTTGTGTCCCTGGTATAAATCCCACTTGGTCCCCCTTTTACTGCATTGTTGGATTCAGTTTGCTAACATTTTGTTGGGGATTTTTGCATCTGTGCTCATTTGGGAGCTTGATCTATAGTTTTTGTTTTTTGGAGTTGTCTTTTTTTGGGTTTCGTATTAATATTGGCCTCATAAAATGTGTTTGGAAGTATTCCATCTCAATTTTTTAGAAGAGTTTAAGCAGGATAGGTATTAGTTCATCTTGGAAAGTTTGGTAGAATTCTAGTAAAACAATCTGGTCCTGGGCTTTTGTTTTTGGTAGAGTTTTGATTACTGTTTCAATTCCTTTCCTTGTGATTAGCCTGTTTAGGTTTTCTATTTCTTCCCTATTCAGTCTTTTTTTTTTTTTTTTTTTTTTTTAAAGATTCTGCTGCACCATGTGGGATTCTCCCTGGCTGGGCGTCGAACTCGCATCACGCGCTGCCCACAGCTCCACAGCGCAGCGCTCAACTGCTGCGCCACCAGGGAGGCCCTTATTCAGTCTTTTATGAATGTATAATTCAAAAAAAAAGTCCATGTCTTCTAGGTTACTAAACTTGCTAGCATATAAATGTTTATAATAACCTTTAATTATCCTCTGAATTTCTGCTGTTTTGTAACTTTTCTTCTTTCATTTTTTATCTTATTTATTTGAGCTTTCTCTCTTTAGTGAGTCTAGCTAGAGGTTTGTCTGTCTTGTTTATTTCCAAGAACCATAAGCTGGCATTTTTTTAAAGCATCAAGGAGGCTGGTGTGGGGACTAACTGGGAGATTAGGAGGAGATTGGACCAAAGAAGCAGAGGGGACCCTGATAATGCAAAGCTTTAATAGACTTCTAGAAGTTTATATAGAAATAAAAAATACCTGCATATTTTCATACTTTGTTCATTCACTTCATATTAAACAAATATCAAGGCCTAAAAAAATTAGCCTTGGCTTTTCTTTTGTTAATTTGAGAAATACTTTTTTACATGGCTGATAAAGTCATGTAATGTTTTGGTAAATGTACTGCTGCATATGCAGTGTGAGGAGTCAGGAAAAGAGTCGGAGAGACTGGTTTTCAGAACTTGTTTTTCCTTAGTTCTTCAGGTGTGGTCAAACTGTTAGCATAAATTCCTGACAAAATAATTTTTCCACACTGTGAATATAATTTCCAGCATGAAAATCAATAGTTATTGATTCCATCTTTCTTACAGTTTTTCTATTTTAAAGATTGAAAATAACCACATTCAATCAGTAAGTTAAGCTTGAGCTTTTTGTCATTATAAGCAGCTCAGTCTGAAATATATTCCTGCGCCTTAACATATCACATATCTGTTAGAAAGATAAGGTATTTCCTCATCTGACAAATAGAGACTTTAAAAATGAGGATACCTGGGTGTTATATATTGTCTTCCTACTCAAAGGTATGTAAAAAATATATACACTTCCTGTAGCCAAGTGAAAAAAATAAGTATAAAGTTTCGTTTTCTAAGATTAGATGAGAGGATTAATTACAGTAAAGCAGCTATCTTGGAAAAGGAAAGCAAATGGTAAGAAGAAAAGGTTGAGAAGTTTAAAGACTAGGTCTCTTCAGGGATTGATATTAGCTCTAGGCTTACTTAACACTTTTACAAATAACCTGAGAAAGGCAGTACTCAGTCAAATATCAGAGGTTTTAGAGAACACAAAACTTTCTAGTAGGAAAGAGTCAATAATAGGTAAAAGGGTCCTCAAGGGAGACCTTACAGCTTTGTGCAGTTGGGCAAGTGATTGTGAAATGGGCAAATGCAGTGTTATAGGGCTGAGCATTGAAAAATCCACTATGTGTGTGACTTTAAAGCTAAGGCATTTTACCCCTTTGAGAGCTGATTGAATCATAAACCTTTTCTCTAGGAAAAGATTCATAATCCTCATAGTAGGAATCATGTTTCCAGGTGGTAGTCTTGAATTAGTTAAAAAGTTCAGAAATTATTTTTTTCAATCCATTCATTCCTTGAGTGAACAAATATTTATTGAGCTTCAGTTATAAATTTGATCTCACATTAAGTACTGGAAATACACAGACACGAAGACAAACTTAGCATCTGATCTTGAGTAGGTTACAATTTTCGGAAAGTGATAATCAAGCGTTTATGCTGTAATGTGATAACTATTTTCCCACTACCACCCATATCCTGACATGCTGTGGTAAACTGGATGAACATTTAATTCAGACAATAGGCGGCACACAGGAATTTCAGAGGTGCAGTGAGGAAACATATAATTGACTTTCAGTGACTAGCTTCAGTGAAAATTTTACAAAAGGCTCAGACACAGAACTTTATTACATCTCTATTGCAAATATTTTGTATCTGTGGGTCTGACATACCTCAAGATAGGTAAATTGAATAAAGTAACTAAAATGTACAGGATGATAAACACAATTTTTAAATGTGTGATTTTTTTTTTTTTTTAACTCAAAGGCAAAGGCCAAGAGAGTACTATGAAATAGACCTATCCAAACTGGATGGGTGGATAGAGAGAGATGGAATAAGTTGATGTTTTATTAGCAAATTTATTTGACCAAACCTTCTCTCCACCCCAACACTGGAATGAAAAACAAAACTTGATGTGGGTAACTTCCTTCACTAAGGAAGTAAATTTCTGGACTCATCCTAAAGATGTTCCTGAAAAAAAATATATTTATTAAAATGAACATTTTTGACAAACTTTAGAATGTGGCAAGAGTGCTAAAATAATGTTTAACAAATAAGATTAGTTTAAAGGATAATAGGCAAACTTTATTAGGAAAATGATGACTTACAGTTAGAGCAGACAAACCCTAGAATTTCATGGCTTAACATTAAAAAGTTTCTTTTTCTCACCCACATGAGGTCTGTGTCAGTCAGCAAGCTTCCTCCATCATGAAACTATCCTCAGAGACCACCGTCCCTGCTCAAGAGAAACAGGATGGAGGAGACGCTTCGGCTCTTATCTGCCTCATCCCCCTTATGACATACCACTTTAAATGATACTCAGGATAAGAGCCAGTCACCTAATTGCAGAGCAGTCCAGGAAATGTAGGAAGTCACATGGAATATTTGTTAGCACCATGTCTGCCATGCCTTCTGATGTTGCATTCTTTGGGGACACTGATCAGCAAAAATATCCTTGTGTTTTAACAAAGAAATTTGTGTCACATCCATGCATGGATACACACATCCTTTTTTCCAGGGTTCTCCAAAACAAGTTACCAAAGAAATATGTGGCTACTATTACAAAAATTTCTGACTCAGTGATTGCTGGAGAAAAGGGAAGCAGATGATTCATTGTTATACTATAGAGAGATACACTATTATTAGAATTGCTATATCCTCCTCTTTTTTTTTCCCCAGGATAGAAGTAACTTACTAAGCAGGGAAATGATGGTACCACTAGCTAAAATAGAGAATGTAAAGGAAAAAGAGCAGGCTTTTCTCCCTACGAGAAAATCAGTCTGCATTTAGACATGAGAAACTTGAAGAAGGAAAAGGGGACATTCTATCCACAGATAGAAACTAAGATCTGTGACTCTAAACAGCCTTTAGCGTAGAGGTGAACAGTGTGGAGCCACAAACCTGAGATGGAAGCCATGAGACAGGTGATCTCTGGGGGAAGGGACCTACAGTTACAGTTGACAAAGTATGTGGTTGGAGGATAAGAATATCTCAGGATTAAGAGACGTAAAGGAGCAGTATGACTTTCGGGGTCTCAGGAATATACCAAGAAGCTTGAAAGGAAAAGGATAAAAAGAATAGTTCTTTCCACTGTCCTAGAGATTAGAAAATCCAAGTGAGGTCATCACTCTAATTCCACTCCAACAGCCCATGCAAAGCCACTAGCTGCCAGCCCTTCTCCAGTGAGATCTGCTTCCAAATGCCAAACTGTCCGAAGTCCCTGAGCCGTAAGGCAGTCCTGGAGAAAATCCAGCTATAAATTAAGATGGAGTGAATGACTGAAACCACTTTCTAATGAAAACCTGGAATTAAGATCAGTATCTTCCTGAAAGTGTCTGAAAAAAAGTACGGCACTAGGAAATAAATTAGAAAGTCATTATTAAAACAACTGCTATTGAAGCAACCACTCAGGTTTCCTCTGGATCGCTCATGTAGGAGAACAAATGTATTCACATCACCTGTCACTTAGACTATTGGAATTGTCTCTTGACTGGCTTCCTTGCTTCCACCCTGTTCTTTGGGCTTCTGAGCTTAGCAGCCAGTGTGAGCTTATTCAAGTGTAGATGAGAGTCATTTGAGTAGTCTTCTCAAAACCCTCTGGTGGAACAAGAGCCCCACCACTCCAAACCATCTGTCCCCTCATCTCTTTGACCTCATTTCTGCTGCTAACGCCATCTTTCTCTTCAGCTGTCTGAGCCACCTTGCTATCCCTAGAACACTTTCATCTTTGCACTTGCTCTTTCTTTAGCCTGAAACATTTTTCCTTCTAAAATATGCACATGTTCACTTCATTTATTCTTGCAGCGCATGGCACTATTTTCACTTTTATCTGAAGGGCTTATTCTAGCAATCCTTTGTAGATTAGCAACACACCCTGAGCACAATACATTTACCCTCTCTGCCTTTCTCCATTATGTTGACCACCCTAAGACAGATACATCTGTGTACTTGTTTGTCTCAGTGAGCCGTCTCCTGCCCTACCCTCAGAGGGCAATTTCCATGAAGGCAGGGACTTATTCAATGTCCCGGTCTACTCTGTCTAGACCAGAGTTTGATCCGTAACAGAGGTTCAGTAACTAATCATCAGTAATGAATAGATGTAAAAGATGATCCTTCACAGTCATCTTTCTTTGATTTTTAAGGAGCATATTTTAACACCCAAAAAAGAGAGGACATAATGTTGAGTTTTTTTAATATTTGAATTGTATTCTTTCTTATTCAAGGTTAATTTTAAATGTGAATAATTTAACTTCAAGAATCATTTTTTTTTTTCTTTCTCATTTTGACTCCATGAACTCCTGTGAGCAGCTGGTTAGGGAACCACTACACCATTTCATCCCAATTCTCTTAGGTCTGTTAATCTTTGCCATGTTGTATTTGTGTTATTCATAGGAAATAAATTACTGCAGGCTGATACAAGGATGTAAGGACACTGCTTACTTCCCAATTTTTAAGGAAGCAGAAACGTGGCTATTGTGCTATTTCTTTTGTCAGGATAATACCGTCACAGTACTTTTTCATGCACTACTTTGGCAACATTTGTTTCTTGCACATTTGTTCCATAATGTTTGTGCAACAGAAATTTTTAAAAGATAAATGGAAAGGATGACTATTTGCTAGTGTCTTGCTATCTTTAGTATCATTAAATTTTATTTTCATTTTCAAGTTGCTTCAGCAACTGCTGTGTTGTATAGCTCTGATTTCCAGATGTAGCAGGTTGTCATCAAAGGTTTGTTGTTACTTCGTTTATTTTTTTTTCCTTTTCTTTTATTAGTTGTTTTGCAGCAGTAAAACAGTCTTGTGTTCCTTCATTAGGAAGACATCATTTTAAGTTATTTTAGGTCCTTGGGAAGACCAGTTTACCACAGGGATTCAAACATAGCAGATGGAAAAAGACTTCAAAACCCCATATTAAGCTCAGAGTGAAATTGTAATCAGACAATCATTTAATTTTCTTAATGATGCACTTTATAAATGTCAATGCAATAACATGTCCTAGGGAGAAAAATGATAGGAGCATACAATGTATTGATAAGTGTAAAAAGGAAGAAGACATCTTTGAAAGGATGCTGCCCCTATTTCAATAGCAACCCCACTCTGCAGCACATTTACCCTGCTTTTTTCTCCATCATGCTGACCACCCTAAAACAGATGTCTGTGTACTTATATGTCTCAGTGAGCTTCCTCCTGCCTAACCCTCAGAGTGTAAGAGTTCAGTAGTCATAAAATAAGCATTTTGGTTTTTGTACATTTGGGCATATGCATTTTATGGGACTTTCCTGAGTGTGTAATTCTTGCCAATACGTAAGAGAGTTCTCTCATTGGCCATTTTAATTTTTTAAATTAGCTTAAAAAGATTCTAAATAGAACATTATATAGAAGCAACTGTTTACAAGCACAGTTAACATCTTATAATGAAAACGTAATTATCCACTACTTCTAGCCCTTTTCTTGGAACGTACAAAACCATTAGCGCAATAGACAAATAGTTGATAACTAGATGTACGATGCAAATTTGATTTTAAGCATCTTGAACATATTCTTTGATTTTTATCAATAGTCTTTATAAAGTCCCAGCTTCCAATTCTCAGGTTCCAGGTTGTTCCAATGGTGAACCTCCATCAAAGAGTCACATCCACTAAAAGGAAACGCCATTCTTGGATCTGCCACATGTTTACAATCATACCTCTGTCACGGAGGCAGTATAGTCTTCTGGTAGCTATGATGACTAAAAGACCCTGTTGTCTGCAGTGACATTTAAATAAACTATATGTGTATATATGTACCAAATATATAATAATTATAGTTTTTGATACATGAACCTCAGTTCCTACTTTGAAAGCCTTTCTGCCGTTACCTATTTTATCAGCATGTAGAGTACTTGAGGAGGTGTTATAGCAAATTGGTGTGTATCTGAATTTTTACAACTATCCTTAGGTCACGTAGTCCTCAGTATACCACATGATAGTCAAGTTTTTAGTCAAGTGAAATGATTCAGTGGTTTGGAATAAGATAATCCAAATCTTTTGGAAATGCGGTTCTTCAAGTAACTAGGCTCAAATTACAAGTTTACTTTGACTTTGTTTCTGGAAGTAAAAGCAAATACATCTCAATTAATAAAATTAGATGATGCTTTTGCTTTCTTTATTAATGGTTTACATAAACTTGGAAGCCTACTTACCACATACAAAGACAGAAAACATAAAGCACTGTAGAAAATTCAATTTAGCATTACAGAGATTACTGCAACACAACAGCTCTTTATCTGCACTGGTATATAAAATCACTAACACTGCATCAATTTTCACAGCCATTTAGTAGATTAGAAAGCAATTGTAAATGGCGTAAAATCCACATTAACTCCTGTCAACATCCTGCCTTTTGCTCAGTTATGGATTTGTTTGAAATAACAGTGAGATCTAAAATGATTGCATCGACATCACGGATTGTATTATAAATATGAATGAACCCATTGTAATGGAATGCACAGCGCTGTATGGTAGGCGTTTGTCCTCCCTGTCATGGTAACAGGTTTGTGACATAAGGGAACAGGGCATTGTCTCCAAGAAATAACTCCACATGTTCCCAAATGGTATAATCGTATCAACTGACGGGTTTCAGATTGCCCTAGATTTTATGTTCTAATATTGTACTATTAATAACCATCTGTTGTTTAATGTTCAAAAATCAATCCAGATGATATGAAATCCGTTCAGCTATTTCTAAAGTGATTATTAATTTAAATAATATGCCATTTTGATTTTTAGTGTATTATCTTGATTGATATCTGGCTGAAAGCATAAGATGAAGTCACCATCCTACCTGAATAGAAACTAGTGAATGGAATTGAGTACAGTTAAAATGGAAACTATTGAATGCAAGAAGAGCTGTGTAAAACTTCTTCAATAAGGATTTAGGAAGCGATTGTTTTCTTCTGTTTGGAAGATGAAGGTGTAGATCTTCATTTCTGATTTTGTTTCATTGTCAGAGGTTTGGGTAATAGAGAAAAGAATTTGTAGAAGACAATTTTTCATCTATTAGAAGAAAGGGTACCAGTGCATATCTTTTTAATTGCTTGATTTGGCTTGAATTGTCATTCTTTTTAAGATAAGGGTTATTTTACTCTACTACTTAATGTCCTTTTGTTGGAATACTCTTATTCTGGTAAAAAGTTTAGTACTAACTTCTCATCTCTCAATGTTCAGAAAGAGTAAATGCACATTTCAGTATCAAAATGGTGAATCCATTCGGATTGTGTTTTGACAATTAAGCTACTAGCAGATGACCTACCTGATTATGGACCACTTTCCTTTGTAGGCGGTCACTATTTTCTGATAATTTTGAGTGGGAGCCAGTGGTCGCCTAATGGAACTAATACCTGTTCAGTGGCTTTTGTAGTTTAAAGGACTGTGCTGTGTGCTTTGCCTACACTGCCTTATCTCATTTAATACATTCCCCTTTAACATGGAAATATTTGAAGGGAGAATCATCTGGATGTATTGCAACAGTGGGTAATCTTCATACACACAGTTTATTTGCTAAAGCAAGTTACAGGAAAGAAAACGTGGGTTTAGCGTTTTCCCTACTGGCTCTCCTTGTCCTAACACTGGCCCTCATATGAGTCCCAAGAACAAGAAAGGAGTGAACACCAGAATAGTGCAGAGCTCTCAGGGAAAGACACTGAGGTTTGCTTTCAAGTAATATCAGTTGCACCCAGTTATCTTTAGTCTCACCCCTTTCCTCCTGTAAAGGTGTATAATTGGACTCTCCACATTTTACTGTGGGAATACTGTTTTTCAAGTTGAGACCACAGGCACGATGAAGCCTTACTAGTAACCTATGAAATATATTCACTAGAAGCTGTGGCAGTGATTCAAAGTTAGAAAGATGATTAGTATATTCATTTTTATCAACTGTAGCACTTTATGATGCTTACAGAAATATTCTTAGTAAATTATTCAATCAAATAAATTTTACATGAGGGTTTTACTAACAAGTCTAAAAAATTATTTTCAACTAAATTCAGTCAGACAGATGGATTTTGTTCTCCAGGTGGTTGCGTGTTTTTTGCTTGATAACCTATTTGGCAGCGCTCTTTTGAACCTGTGAATATTTATATTTCAGGGCCCTCTCAATAATTAAGAAATCCACATTCAGTACCAGATGTTTCAGATGACTAAACAACTTTGTTTCATTCTAGAGATGTAATATTTACTTTGTTTTTGCATTTAATATTATTTTCCCAAGAATCAGGAACAAAGCAAGTGTTTAAGTCTTACGTTCATTTAGAAGCTATGTTAAGGCTAATTTACTTTATTAAACAGATATATAGGCATCCCAAAAAGCATTATTTATTTTACCAACTATTTTGGAAACTATAAAAATTATTTGGCTTATTAAAGTACCCCAACTAAGAAACAAATCTTTTAAAACAGTGAAATATGCTGCTTCCTATAATGCATATGTAATTAGAGCTTTAAATTTTTCTTTTAAGAATTGTACTACAAATGAAGAATCGCATCGCTTCCTTTTTAGTAAGCTAGACAGAAATCAAAGTGTATCATCTTATTCTTGAAATAAACTCTGACCTGAAAAGAGATTCTCAATCTCCTACAGCAAATAAATCTCAGTGTCCTGTGAAGGTTGAGGGTTACACACAATTTTCTGGATTTTTGCCAGTCTCCCAATTCATTTGACCTTGATTTGATCCTCCCAAATAATTATTTTTCTCTGTATTATTGCGGTTGATTACTGATGAATAATATTAATTTCAAAGCCAAAAAATTAATAGGATCTCATTCCTGTACTTTATAACGGTAGAAAAATTGAAGTTGGAGTACTTGGTAACTTTGGTTTATAAATAATACCCCAAAATAATTCAGCATCACAGAAATAAAGCCACCTATTTGAGAATGATCGTATTTCAGGATATTATAAGGATTTTTTTTTAGACTATTATGTACAAAACCAATTGTCATTTCCTTATTCAGAAACTATTTCCTTAACACTTTGTGGTCCACTCACGTATTAGTACATGTTTTTGTCACCAGTATCAGGTGGCCGGTCACGTATTAATACGTGTTCATCCAGTCTCTGGTTTTTCACGCCATGGTGGATTTATTTGGAACTTCTAGGAGCTATTTCTTTGATCGTACTCAGTCTAGAAGCTTTCCACATTGTTTTGGTGAAAGTGTAAGGTGTTTTATGAACAATATTACAGCTTTTTTAATATCCAGTAATTCAGGAGTTGTGTTTTATTGAATGCTTATACCATTCATGCGGTGGCACAGAAAATGGCCGGCCCCAAGGGCTGGTAAATTTAAAGGGCACCGGCACACAAAGTGTTAAGAATCCACTTTTGATCTTGCTTTTAAAGTTAGGGTTATAAAGGTTAATATTAAAAGTTCAGATTAGAAAATAATATCTAATATGAATTATGATTCTAAGTTCATTTTGCAAATTAACTCAAATTTTACTTATAATTATGTAATAATTTCCTTTGTCTTTTTCTTAAACAGTATGTATTGTTTTTACTATTTGAAGGTATCACCTGTTTCATGAATTTTGCCCAAACTTTACTTCTTTCTAAGTCTGGGAAGTATGCTATATTTGTTCTGCAGTTAGTTTTCATGTTATATTGCATTGCTAAGATAGTCTTTATATAGTATCATATAATATAGATTATCAAAAGAGTGTTTGCTCTGTATTTACAAGTAGGAGAGAAGGATTTGCATTGATAATTCTCTTCATTCTGTAGTCTAATAACATATGCTTTCTAGTTCTGTGACAAGGACCATCAGCGATCTCATAAGAGCGCTTCTGCATCTTTTAATGGTGTCCCATGGCTATTGGGATAAAATATCAGTTCTTTCCATCCCATCTTCATTCACCAGGCAAGGCTACCTCTCCCACCTCAATTGTCACTCTTACTTTTGGTCACTGCATTCCAAATACAGGAAACTTCTACCCAGGGCCTTCAGTATAGAAGCATTCCTGTAACTGCTTTGCTTCTAAAATTTAAATCAAACTTCCATTATACTTTTTAATTGCATCCTTCGTGTTCCTTCATTGTGCTTACAGGTTATAATTACATATTTATTTGTTTAATGCCTAGTTCTCCCAATAGAGTATAAACTCTATGATTAAAGAAAGAGTTGGAGTCAGAAGAAAGACTTATTATAATCAGTATTTCACACTTTTGATAGGTAAATTAGATCAAAATAACTCCCAGGGAGCAAAACTGTAAGATCAAGGAGAGGCTATGTGGTGTGCTATAGGAGGTGCTCAGACTGATTTTCAGAAGTGTAACAGAGTAGGAGGTGGTGGTGGAGGTGGGTTTTTTATGAAAGAGTGTACCCCTGACTGTACGTTGTGGGCATGTCTCTTCACCACTCTGGGTCTGCTTCCTTGCCAGTAATAAGAAACCTAAAATAATATTGTCAGCCTCAAGCAGGATAGCATGAGGCTTGAGACACTGGTTTTAGTTTCTAGAAGAGGAGTTGTATTTGTGAACCACAACAAGGGTTCTAGACACACCCAAGAATATTGAGCTTCTGGAAGAACAGTGGGCCATATAGAAGGCCTGGAGGAAGGATATCATTAGAAATTTTTAAATTACCTTTTTTTATAATTTATTTTTAACT
The DNA here is from genome assembly GCA_004024925.1 of Scalopus aquaticus. NCBI lineage: Eukaryota > Metazoa > Chordata > Mammalia > Eulipotyphla > Talpidae > Scalopus > Scalopus aquaticus. Next base: position 28,724 of record PVIJ01004413.1, on the reverse strand, counting down.
GAGGTAACATTGGGGTACCCCCATCATAGTGCACCTACCACCTACTTACCCATTTTCTGCCACTATAGACCATTGTGCTTACTTCCCTCGTTATTCCATCCTCTCCCCCCCCCCACCACCTCCCTCTTGGTGCTTCTTTCCTGGAGGCTGCTACCAAGGGCTAGTTTTTCAGCTTGACTTTATTATTTTAGTTACTTTATATTCCACATATGAGTGACACCATCCGGTATATTTAGTTTTCTCCTTCTCAAGTGACATCTTTGACTCCAAATTTATATCATTCACAACCTTTCTTAGCCCCTTAGTCCTTTTTTTTTTTTTTTTAAGATTTATTAATGCATACAAGAGCTGGGGTGTAGGCCAGAGGTGTGGAGGTGGTGAGAGGATTCACCAGAGACAGAGTAGGGAGCAGAAAAGGTAGACTGACTGAAATATCCTGCTGAGGGGAGCAGCATGAGAGGTCTGCTGTGCAGTGTGGGAATCTCCCTTGGCGAGGGATCGAACTTGTGCTGCGACTTAACCCGTTGCACCATCAAGGGGGCCCATTAGCCCCCTTAGTCCTAAACATTAATTTTCCTTTTACTCACCAAAATTTCATAAGTTGTCAGGATTCAAGAAATTAGCTAGAAATTCAAGTATGTAAGAAAGCTGATATTCTTTAAGATTTATTTTTTTTATTCATATAAGAACTGGGGTGTAGGCCAGAGGTGCAGGGGGTGAGAGGATTCACCAGAGACAGAGTAGGGAGAAGACCAGGCAGCTCTTCTGAAATACACTGCTGAGGGGAGCGGTGGGCTAGACAGGAGATGTCTGCTGTGCCACATGGGTCAGCTCCCTGGCCAGGGATCAAATTGGTGCCGCAGTGGCTAGTGATAGCTTGATAGCGCTGAGACTTTAACCCCTTGTGCCACCAGGGAGGCCCCTGATAGTCTTTTCTAATAAAAATAACAACCAAGTAAGATTGAGGTAAAATAAAAGTTCATTCTATTTTTAGTTATCAGAAGCATAAACAGAATACTATGACCTACAGCTGGGGTGTTCTACATTCTAAATTCTATACTTGGCTTTTTAAAATCCTTTTTGACTTGTCTTAGGCTCAATGAAGTATTCTAGTCCTAACATGTACATCATTTAAGCTTTACACTGAAAGGTCAGAATTATTTTTAACTAATGTTTACAAAGGATCAGTGGACTGTATCCTTTTGTTTATGTTACACATGAAAGAGTGTACTTAGTCCCAAACACCCTCAGTCAGCCATCTGCAAATGGATAGTGTACCTGCATATAAAAGAGTTCCTGGTAAATTCAAAATGTACTTGAGCTGAAATATTCTTTCCTATTTGCTGCTTTCCCTTTCTCTAGAATTGCTTCCTCTCTCTTGCCATGTTACAGTTCTGTGTGCATTAACTAAAATTGGTCTGTATACGAACTGAAACATCAGGTGAACTTTTATTATGAATTTTCCCAAAACATGTATTTATAGTGAGATGGTTTCATACATACAGTCAAAAAGATTATAATTTTGCTGGTATAAAAACCATTAATTTAACATAAAAAATGGTTGAAATGTGCCCATTTTTATTTTAAGTGCTGATCCTTTTACCACATTTCCTAAAACACCAAATATCATTAGGCAAGGTTTTATGATTTTTGACTTGCTAAATCATATGACACCTGAAGGTAAAAATAATGTTAGTTAAATGAGCAAACAAATTCCATTTTTTATGCAGAGCAGGGATCTATATAAGTTACTAGATCTGGTCATCCTCTTTCCTTTGGAAAATCCAAGAAGATAAAGTAGTTTACAATGACACATTTGAACCACCTTTGCTTCCTATTAATTTTGGTTCTTTCACTTATAGCCCTTTCTCCAGCAATTAAAAATTTTTATGACTTCAAAGCATTTAACGGCTCACAGTCTGCCTTCCTCATCCTGTATTCCTGCCATTCTTTCCCATAAATCACCAGATCCTTTCTCATCCTAGTATTTGTATCTGCTCCTCCTACTCTTCTTCATTTGATAGGCTTGTACTTACTTGTCAAGACTCAACACAAATGTTACTTCCACAGTTAACCCTTTGGAGGCTTTAAGTCTCTCTCCTTTTTGTTCCTGCGGCATTTTCCCCCTAGCTGTTTTAGTGCTTATTTATAATTTATTTGTTTTAATAAGATGCTTCTCACTGCTAGATGTAAGTGTCTCATCTCTACATCTCCAGCACAGTGACTGGTAGGTACGTAGTAGGCAATCCATTATTGTTCTTTCAGTGCATGAATTAAGTAACCAATTACAGGAAAATGCCCAACAAACAATCTTCTACTTTAAAACCAGTTGTATTCCCAAAGTTAATTTTTAAATCAGTTGTTTTGGAACTCACAAAGCAATTTGCCACAGAAACAATGTTATTAATGGCGTTGTGGTTCCCAGGCTAGCCCTCACGAGTCTGTTTAACCCATAATGTAACTGAAACACTGTGCAGTTGTAATGAAAAATAGCAGAAAACAGCAGGGTTACAAATGTGCAGTATTTTCATTACATTAAGTAAATACAATTCCTCTTTTGTGTAGAAACTGCAATACAGAGCAAATTATACCAATGGGCAAGCATAACATGACCTAGCAACAAGAGCTGGATGGCTGGATATATTCACCAACTTGGTGGACTTGCCTGAAGCCCCTGAAGAAAAAGGAGATACACCACACTGAATCATAGAGCAGTACACATATACAGTATGTATTATAGTACAAAGTACTCAAAGGCAAAAAACTAAACCAGCTCAGGAGCATTTAGTGGAATGAAAATTCACATAGTAGAACCTTAGTTGACCTGACTGGCCCCAAAGTCTGGATGCTAGGTAATCACCATGTTACCCTTCCTCCACTATGACCAGCTCCTAGATGTGAGAGTTAAGCTCTCTGGGCCTTAACTGCCTTTTGGACAAAGTGGCATTTCCATTAGAACACCCTGTAATCCACATGTCTGCGTTTGATATTATTTGATTATAACACAGTGGTAACTGGTGATATCAAACATGTCCTGGAGGGGTCATAAATATGGTCTGAAGTTATTCTTCAGTACGCTCTCCTATAATTAATTTGCTTCTGGTACCACTTGCATATGTGGTATCGTTACAGGTAGATAGAATTTTTCCCTGAATGGGCTGCATATGGCCATCTTAAACCAATTTGTTCCCCACATCTGCTATCAGAATCTAGTTAGAAACTAACTTCTATCACTTAGCATCTCTGTCCAAATATGCAGAATAGTGACCGTCTTGCTGCTTACTCACAATTCTATTTTCTTCCATGAAGAGAGAAGTTTCTTTTCATGATTTGCTTAAGAGTTTCTCAAGTGGATTCTGGTACAGTAGATGGAAACATGCTCCAGTTAGCTGTCTAATCAAACTTGATTCTCCATTAAGAGCCATCTGGTTGCCGATGACTACTGTTCTTTATTTTAGTTCCTTCATCTGTTTTTACCATACCACCTGTACTTCCCGCTTTCCTACCTCCTTTCTTCCTTTTGTGTGGGTAAGAGAGGGGACAGTGTGACCAGCAGGGGCCTGCTGTCTTCCATACAAGATGCTTGAGACTCACCCCCTTGTCTCTGACTGTCATTCCCCCTCCACAAGCTGCCAGGTCCTGTTTTTTTCCACCGTGTAGTTAAACCTCCCCAGAAATCTTGTCACTTTTGAGGAGACTTTCCTGAAACAAAAGAAAGGACAGTAAATTCTCAGCTGCTTTAGTTTTCTGTAAGAAGAGATTCACATATGTCTCTCCCTTAATTTTTGCTTTCCTTCCATGTCCCAAATATGTAACTCCTTCTATATAAATAGTTGTTACTGGGTCAGACTTTGTTACAAAAACTTTCAGTGTGAAATTTCCAACACAGTTTGATGACTATAAATATTAGTACTAGATGACCCAGGTTAGGTGTTTTCTTTGTTGTCCTTATATGTTCACCTGTGGGGGTGTCACTTGTTCTGAATCATAGCACTACCAGGTGGAACCTTTGTGACATTTTTAGTAGATCTCCAGGCAAATAGTTTCTGATGTATCTTCGGTCCTGTGGTTACTGCAAAGTTCAGGTCTTAAGTGAGCCCCTGCTAGTGTGAACTGTGCCTCCACTTGAAATATCCCGGGTTGACCTTACTCTTCTGAAATCCTGTTGGATGTGTTATATGCACAAGTCATGGTATTTGCATACATGAAAAATGAGCCAACATAGGCTCTTCTTTTGTCCCCAGTCCCTTTAAGACCAGCAACAGTATCTTAAATCTCTTGGTCTTGGTAGTCTCTAGTTCTGTATCTTATGCATATAGGTACTCAATAAATGTTTATCGATTCATTATTCAATTACGTATTGACTGACTTGTTAAGTTGAAGTTTTCAACTGATTCATTTTTTGACCTTTTCAGTTATTAGGTTTTTTGTCGGTGTTTTTGATTACCCAGTTGCATTTTTATCATTCGATAGGTTATGTTTATAAATAGAATTCTTGAGACATTTTTAATGTTTTAGAAAGTAAGTTGAATAAATAAGTTCAGATTTTGAAATTGTAGATGAAGATTGTGTTAGTGATTAACTGCAGTGAACACATTCTGAAGCAGTTTATCTAACTGAGAGGAAGAACAATGGAGCCATCCCTTGTGACCAGAGTTTCAATGGCTTCCTTCAAAAATAGTCATTTTTAACTTTTTGGTTTTTCTTTCTTTAATCTCTCATGTTATGAATAATATTCAGTTAAATTCCCAAAGCAGCTAGGGGAGGAAAATCTTTGGTGTTGATTTTTGATAGCATATGAGACATTCACTTTTGTGAATTTTAATCGCAAAACACGTTTTGTTCTCTGGGCTCTTGGGTCATTCACAGATTTAAATTTAAACACCACTATGTTTTGACCACAGGAAAATTCACCAAAATACCTAATATGAAAGTTGTGGTTATTAGTAGCTATAGACTTTACTGTTCTTTTGATTACCATTTCAGTAATTCCCAGATGGATGGTAATATACTTGGTTATGCTATCTGTCCTTATATAGCCTGTTCTTAAAGTTTATACTTCATTTCTACGAGCCTTTTATTTTACCCATATTTGCTTACCAACCAAGTTAATTGTTTAAAAATTATTCTGATTTCTCTCTTAATTCTTTAGACATGTCAATTCAAAGCACTCAGGAAGGATATCAGATTTTGTCCTTCTGATAAATTTCAAAATCTTAGTGGTCACATAGTTCATTAACAGATCTGAAAATTCATGTGTTCTTTACAAGTTGTATTTGTTGAGGACAAAGACTTCTATTAGATCCAAACTTTTGTCAGATAGTTTGGACATTTAAAGAATGAATTTAAAAGGGGAATTCTAAGTTATTTCTCTCTGGCTTAAATATGTTGGCTGATTTTTAGACTTGGATGAATTTCACTGTAAATTGCTGTTCGATGTGACTTGAGTACCCAGGAGCTGTCAGGATGGCTCAGTGATTTAATGTTGGTGTCCTGCAGCTTTGACTGTAATCAGCAGATGCTGTGGTATTACCATAAATGTTTTCCTAACTGCTTCTGTCAAAAAGAGAAAATTCTTCTTCCACTGAGTATGCAGCTTCTGATTAAATTCAGTTTGCCGCCTTTTGCATAATTAATGTCCCATGATGATCTCTAACCTTTTGTTTTTAATATTGCCTGTTGGTCTAGACTCAGTCTTGATGGGGCAGCTCAACTAGAGCAGACAGAAAGGAATGGAATGGCTGATGCTTTTACATGCACCCCCAGCGCCTCCATGGCTCTGCAGTTGTTACTGTTTTATATACCATCACTTGTCAAAGATCATGAAAGGTTCTCGTCTTTGCAGTGTTTTTCACGGTTGTGCCACTGCTCTGTTCTACTTCTGAAGGCTGTCTCTGCAACGCTTTGGTGCACATGGTTTTGCCTGAGAATGTGTGATGTTAGAAACTGCTTTAAATTGTCCTTACCCTGAGTGTGTAAACTGTGATAAGCACCTGGCACAAGCCAGGCAAAAGGCTTCCCATCCTTCTGCAAACTGTCCTTACCTCTAGCCCAAAGTAAATCAGACACTATTTACCACAACAAAGTAAAGGTGTACAAAACAGGTTAAAATGGATACCCTGTTTTGTCATTGAAAGCATGTTTTACTTTACCTCAATGGGAAGAGATCCTTGAATGTATTAAATAACAGTTTCTTTTTTCTAAAGCTTCCAAAGTGCTTCAGCTTTCATATTTGTTCCTCTGGAATCTGAGTACTCCTGCCTCAAACCACCTGTGAGTTGAAATGTTTTGTTCTTTTTCAAGTGGGTCATTGGTGTGAATGTTCTTTGTGACGTTCTTAAACAGTATAAAATAAAAAATGTACATGGCATCTCTAAGGTACTAAGTCAGGCCGGTAGTAACTAACAGATTCTCGTCTTAGAATTACTATGTAATCGTACCACCTGCAATTAGGATTTCTCCTGTTCGTTTCAGAAGAAAGGTCCCAGAAAATGTGATGCTTAATTATTTATCCTATCTATTTTTCCGAAGGAGACTGTACTAGCAAATATTTATATCATTATCTTTAGTATTTTTTTCATCATAGAATCAGAACTTAGAATAGTCAAGATCTTAGAAAAGTCTGCATTCTGGACTGACAAATATGAACCTGACTGATACCGGGCCACAGATAGTGAGTGGCACTTTTAGTTTGGGGATTTCCAGTTTAACTACTGAAAACGTTACCTTTGAGAAGAACCAAAATCTCCATTCAAACATAATAAATTTATCAGCCCCCAAATAGATTCCACATGAAAGTGTTAGGATCAACAAAACTTTCGTTTCCTCTTACTCAAACTCTGTCACTACAAACTCTAAGCTTGAAACTGCTTAGATCTCTTGCAGTTCTAATATACTTTTATTGTCCATACAACCACCAACAATAACACTTCACATCTCTGTTCATCAACTCACACTAGCCAACACTTCAACAACAGAATGCTCCTTTCCACACAACCCATTACTGAGAAGACAATGACAGTGTGCCACATGAAACAGCCTTTAAGTTTTGATTCTGTATCTGCCTTTTCCTAACCCTATCACTGGAGTAATCCACTTAACTTTTGCACACAATTTCCTTGTCAGTAAATGGAGATAAACAGTAACTATGTTACAGGAGAATTAAATGAAGACTATATGTTAACTGTGTCCACACACCTGCTTCTGTGAGACCTGTGCTTGATAGCCAAGGAGAATTAGGAAGACACTTGAAAAAGGCAACAATCAAAAACAAGAGAGTTTATATTTAATTAAACAAGAGATTTCAATGGTGCTTAGTCTGTTTCTTCAGTCCCACTTTATTCATGAACATAACGTGGTAGGTACTACTCAAAAAATGTCACAGGTGTCTCTCAGGATATTTGAAGGTAGCAGTAAAAGGAAGATTCTTAGAAAAGCATGGAACATTTTAGGAAAACATCAAATGTTTCTCTGGCTCTTAGGAAATCAGAAATATCTTCTTCACCACCCCTTACCGTCCCCCCCCCCCAGAAAAATTTTCATAATTTCTTTATAATAACTCCAGACCGGAAATTCTCAAACTTTATTTTAAACGTTGCTGATACAATGCTTTAAGAGGAAGCTCTCAGCTTATTTTAAATGACAGAGCTGTATTTATAAGTATTATAGCTGCCATTCTCCTCAAATAATCAGTTTGGATATCCACTTACTTTATCCCCAATTAACACATAAATACACCCCAGTGTATTTATCATTTTTATGAATGTAGTCATACTACATGAAATCCTATGTCAGTTTGCTGATGAGGTAAATTATACTGATAAATCTTTTAAAAAAAAAAGGTTTTTTTCTTTTTATTTATTTATACATACAAGCTGGGGTACAGACTAGAGGTATGGGGCGGCGAGAGGGTCCACCAAAGACAGAGCGGGGAGCAGAACAGGCAGATGAGAAATACACTGCTGAGGGGAGCAGCGGGTGAGGCAGGAGAGGTCTGCCGCGCCATGTGGGATTCTCCCAGGCCGGGCGTCGAACTCGCATCTCCGCAGCCCACAGCTCCGCAGCGCAGTGCTTAACCACTGTGCCACCAGGGAGGCCCGAAAAAAACCTCTTTAATATTAACATTGAGGCATCAATTGAAAAGAAAACTATAGCTCTGTTTTCACCCATATTTATATGACTTCAAGAGTATCTATTACTAATTGTGCCATCAGAAAACAGGCCCAAACACAGCCACTTTCAAGGTTGGTGGTGAAAGGACACCTTTTAATACCTTCTATTTGAATGCTGGTCATACCTGCCAAAGAGCTTTTGTATATATTATTTTTGTCACAAAAATTTCTTGAAGCTTTGGCTGATTTAATCATCTTCAGCAAACCAGGGAAAGTGCTGAAATCTAGAAAGATTTAAGTAGTCGTTCCAGGATATAAAAAGTGAATGCCAGAGTTAAGAAGAAACCCTTATAATTTTTTCATTTTAGATATAAACTCATAATAGATTACCCTCTGGTCTAAGTAGTCACAGATGGAGAGTTTGCAACTCACCAGATGAGCCAGAGAAAATTGTTTTTGGTTCCCTTTCATGTAAATCCAAAGAACAAACAAATCAATGAGTGTGCAGCTTGATAAACAAAAAGGTGGTTCTGTGGCAATGAGTTTAGTTAAAACCAAATCTGCAGAGACAGCTGGGAAGGAAATAAAGCTAAACTACCTCCCACCAAAAAGGGGGCCTTTAATTTGCCTGAGGCAATCATAGCCATCATCTCTTGGAGATGAGACTGGGAAAGAAGAGGTATGGCACAAAACCAAGTGCTCTTCACCTCCGTATTTTTTCCCCTATATGATGGGGATACTAACAATTTCACAGAGCATGTAAGTAGCAGCTCGGAAAGCGTTATTAAAGTGCCTCATGTCTGACACATAGAGGGACAAAAAGTCATCATCACCACTTGGTAAGACCCTATGAAAGATTTCTTTTGTAGACTGTAGTAGAGGAGACAGATATCAATTATATAATTAGACACTTTATGGTAAGTGCGATAAAATAACATTGTGCTATGAGAATGAACGAGGGGAGTGTATAGAGTGAGAGTTAAGGAGAGGCTAAGTGACTTAATGCCAAAGCACTTTGACCTCATTTTAGACTGGCAGTCAAGAGAATGGGGACAGGAACAGCAGTCTGCCTAAGCGAGGCCCTGATAGAATGATGAGTTTAGACATCATTCTTCTCCCTTTACTGATAGCGCTGACAACCGAGAGACTGACAGAATGCTAACTGCAATGAAGGAATAATGGAGACAGCCACCACGCTCAGCTACATCGATGTCTCAAATTCGGGACTTCAGATCACAAATCCCTTGTCGTCTTAATATGTTATTCTGAAACCCCTGCCCATTCTTTGTAAAGTCTTGTTTTAATCAACTTATGGCTGCTTTCAATTTTGCCTTTTTTCACTCCATCACTTGACTTTCAGTCTCCCAAATAGCTTAGTTCACTAGTTCTCCTTAGATTTCCTCCAATGAGGTCCTGTTGCCTCCCTTTTGTCTTGTGTTTTATGCTAAACATGACATCCCCCCTTCATCGTAAGCATTTTCTTTTGCAACCTAACACAACTGCGGAACTTAAACATCTAGGAAGCATGAATACTAACTTTGCTAAAAGCCCTAACATACTACTTTTAATAACGCTGTTTTAAATGAGAGGGCATAATGACTACTCAGAATTTTCTGAATGGTGGTTGCCATTTCTCCTTGCTGTTTCTCTTCCCTATATAACAAGTATCTCTATAGGTAGCGGTGCTGTTAAATCATAGACGGACTAAAGACAGAAACCATATCTGCTCATTCTCGCTATGTGGCCCACTGGACAGACTCGCCATGTTTTGACTAAATGAAAACATTGTCTAGCTGGTGTCCTACTGCATGCTAAAACGTTACGGAAACAATGTCTGCCCTCTTGAATGTAGTCTTGTGGTGAAATCAGACACATCTGCATGTCAAGTATTGCTTTTAACACCACAAGAGTTAACAACACAGAAAATTTTTGTGTTCTTGTCATTCAACTCTCACCTATGACAGGGAAACAAAACCAACCAACCCAACCAGGATACACAACATACAAGAGAAGTACAATGAAAATTAGGTGGAAGGTGATATCACCGCTTTTGGGGAAATCAGGAGCAGTAGCATTTGATGAGACTTAAGGGATCATAAACTATTAGATGCAATCATTAGGACAGAGGAGATAATGTTCCATATAGAGTTCACTGCTAAGTACAACTTAAAAAAGGTCAAAATCTGTGTCTTAGTTTCAGAAATTACACCATTTCCTAAAAGTTGTTTCCTCAAGCATGGATTATTAGTGAAAGAGAAACATTTGTTAAAACTTTAACATTTAAAATAGATAGAGGCACTTGTGGTTAGTTTATTTATTTTATAGGAAATAATTTTACAAGTCTGGATTCCCTACTTGGTACAAATTAGATAGTATTAATTTAAATGTAAAGTTTTATGTGTAATAATGTCAAAATAACTAGCTTTGAATATTTTCTAAATGTACTGGTGAAGCTGAGCCATAGATTTTGCTTCTTCTGTGAATAACTAGTTATACTGCAATTACTAAGCATAGGCATTACTTTATATCAGAGAAAAAAAACCCAGAGGGAAAAAAGTACCTGCTTCTGTTTAACCAGTGAGCTCAATAGATTTTTAAGGTATTTGTCAGAACAATATCAGTAAAAATGAAGCATCTCATAGCTCCCTTTTGACTTCTTGCTAATACTAGAATATTGTCTGCTTCTCCATTTTAAAGGATTTTCCTTAATCATGTATAGTTTGGTTTGGGGTAGGGGATTGTTTTCAGTTAAATAACAGTGCTATAGGGTGGATCCTAAAGCTGAATCAGGGAACTGGGGCTTGAATCTGAACTCCACCCTAATTTGCCTCCAGACCTGGGGAAAGTTTTCTAACATCTCAAAGCCTCATCCTTCATTGGTGAATAGGGAGAATAAAAATCATACTATTTTTCGTTAAACTATGAAGATTCACGTACAGCACCTAGTGCAGACAGTATAAGTACTGGAATATGTTCGTATTTTACTCTTTTATAAAAAAAAAAAAACCTGAAATGGGTAAACTTTATTATGGTGAGAAAAGTGAATGTTTTTATTAGAACTAAATAAATTCCATATTTGAAGATTGTGTCATAATTGAAAGTTTTTGCTGTATTTTAGCAAAGTATTTTTTGTTTGTCACATAATAAATAAACCTTATCAGACAGAAGTCACACCCCCTCCCCCACTGTAATTACTACTGTACTCTGATCAGTAGGACAATAAAAGAGAAGACTATTTTCCAGGAGAAAATAGCTATTAGAAAAATAAAATTATGTTAGAAGGTCCATGATTGTTAGGGTTACCAAATAGACCTGATAAAACTACAGAATACATTGCTTTTGTGTTTTACTCCAGAGGAGGCCTTTTCTTATCATAGGGTCCTCACCAATAATTGCAAAAATTTCTAGAATAGCTGAAGTGACACTGACCTGTTAATTCATTGCATTTTTTTCCTTCCTATTCGGTGAGAACCAGTATACAAGGGTACTACCATTTTAAAATCTAAGATCTTTAAGGTAGAGTAACTAATTATCGAGAATGTTATCATTGCTGTTATAATAGTTGTTAGAGAGTACATGTTCCATACTTTTTAAGTCACTAATAGTTCTTCATGATACTATAATGCCCATTTAAATTTAATGATTGGTGACAGGTATAAGTGTCTGACCTCTAGTGGCTATATAGCTTATAGCTGCATCTCAGTGGTAGGGTTGAGGAAAAAAAAAAAAAAAGACTACAGAAAAATGTCCCCAGATGCTAATAATAGAGTTCTACAAGGGAGTGTATGATTAACTTCCCTGAAGTTCTACTAGTCAAGTTGTTGGGTTACTGCCTCAACAAAATAGAGTCGTGAACTAACTTTGTCAAGCTGTAAATTCAGGTGCTTGAAATGTGTCAGCAGATTCTGTCCTGACAACCAGAGCCAACAAATCTCTACAGTATTTTTAGTGCAGATTCTGAAGTTCTTACAAGTTTCTAGCATTGATGTTCAGCAATAGTTTAAAATATTCCATGCAGCTTATAAAGTATCAACAGAATAGCTATGTATGATGCCTATGCTAATTAGATGTCTATATAAATGTCTTTCATAACATGTAGATGTGTGGATTTAAATGAATATTTTCAGATTCAAGCTAAACAGCATCACTGTTTCTCAGATTCCATCATGAGTTAAGGATGCTTTTGGTGATCAGGAAACAAATTGAGAATGACCAATGTGGGGACATAAGCTGATTACTCTGAATCACTAAACTAAATACACAGATGCTACATTTAATATGATGCCTCAAATGAAAAATACTAGGAATATTTATATTACATTCAGGTTGAATAATCAAAAAAAAATGTATTGCCTCCTAAAAGTACATTTTCCTTTGTCTTTAACATGCCAAGCTGCATTATTAAATTTTTCTTTTCATACTTTGTACCTCAGTAACTGAGAACTGTTATCTCAATAGTTTAGTGAACCGTAAAGTGCTGGACGTTTGTGGCTGTGGATCTTTAATATTTTTTTTAATTTCAAATAGCAAGTGGATTATCAAGTTCCATATACTATAAGGCGTCTTCTATACTAACACTCACAGCTCTCGTGACAGAATAGAAGGGAAATGAAACTAGCAATTGCTACATCTCTTCCTCTGTCCATTTTCCTGCAGTCAGCACCTTTAGTTTACCAAGAGTACTACACTCTTAATTTCTTTCTTATCTGCCTGCCTTATGGTACATTTCTAGTGCTTTGTGTTTCATGTTACCATAGAGACAGGAGATGCTCCAAAGCTCTGGGAAGAGGAGTAGAAGCAGGTCTTTGAGCAAACAGACCTGCTGGCTAGAAAAGCCTGAGGCAGGAATCTAGCAGTAAGTGGAAAGAGGGAATTATGTAGTCAGATCCAACTGTGTGTCCATATAGCATTGTAGGATGCACAGATCCAGCCAATGCTGCATTCAAAATGAGTTGTTTACATAAACCAATTTTCAGAGATCTCAGTGCAACCTAAGGTTTCATATGAAACAACCTTAGTGTTTTATCTACAGGACAATAACTGAAGTGACACAGACATATTTTACTGTTGCCGCATTAAAAGAGCAGTTTCTAAGAAAGAACCTCTTTGCTTGGCTTATTTTGCTGGTTAAAAACCTCACCTTTAAAATGACGTCAGTATTCTTTGACTCAGCCAAAACCATCAGAAATCAAATTGCAGTTAGAGCACAAGGAACTCTACAACCAGCACCCAAATCACTGATCCAAATATGCTAGAAATTAATAGTTTATGTTTACCCTAAATTTCATTTACTCCCTCCATATTTTAAGGCTTTTAAACATTTCTCCAATTTGCTGAATTGTTATATATTTTCCCCTCTATTAACAAGTATAAATTAAAGGTAGCTTCCTCCTATGTAAAAATGTTATTTTAAGATTTCAAAATAACATTTTTTTTCTCTTGCCTTTTCCTTACAGATATACATGTGGTAAGGCTGGAAAGGAGAAAAGTTGTAGAGAAAGGGGGAGAGAAAAATGAAAAACTTAAGAACAAAATAACGTGAAGTAGAATTTCAAAAAAACAGATGCTGTTAAGCAAGGAAAGAACTTGGAAAAATTCAGAAAGCCACTTATCTTCCCAAGCTACTCGTCCAAGGGCACAGTGTACAAAGATGTTCTTTGAAAGAAGACCAGTAATCTGTACATTGGTAACTAGAATAAGGTTAAGTCAGGTCCTCTGAGGCATTCACTTTCCTCACATGGACAGTAGGAGGCAGAAGTGTACTACCTTGAGCTCTTTTTAAAGTAATGTGGCTCATGCCAGATTTTAATTTTTAGTTGTTTTTTAGAAATACATGAAACCAAAATCTTAAAAGTAGTTTCAGACTTTACAATGAACTTGGTACCATTAATCCTGTACAATATAATCCTGTCCAGACTCTGACTAAAACAATCAAAATAGGCAAGTCTAGCAGCTTCTAACAGTGGCAGCTCCACACCAAGCCCCATGACAAGTCCTGTTCCAATTTGAATAGGAAGGTGGCAAGAAATAAAGGTCAGTACTCCATTTTGGGAAGGAGAGCCATATTTAATAAGTTCGATCCTTATTTCTACCGATTTACTAAGACACGTGCAGAACATGTAAAAGTGGAAGAATGTCTGAATGGCAGCCTGGTCCCCTCAGCGCTGTGGCAAGATCAGCACGGGCCAAAAGATACAGTAGCAGCACTCAAGGGATTCATTCTCATCAAGTTTCATGGTTGTATTTTTAGCCTCTAGCTGTTGTCTATTTTATCATAAACAGAAGCTACATAAACTAAAATTACCTAGGAACATGTAACTGTTGCCTCCTCATTATATATGACAAAATGAGATATCTGTATGACAATATGAGAGATCTCATAATGAGATGCTAAATTTTGGAACATCACATTCTTTCCCTTGATTTTTTTCATGTCAGTAAGAAAAAAAAAAAAAACCCCACACATTTTCCCTGTTACCTTTCATTTATTGACCTAATCTCAATAGGTTGTATATTGGGAGGGTTTTTTTAGTATTAGGGATGTATTTGTACCTGGTTTACTTCCCTATAATTCAAACAGCATGTTTGATAATCAACTATGATTAGTGTAGAACCTGTGACCATTTAACAAAGCCCAGATTACTATTCCTTACAGAGATGGAGCTTGCTTGATGTATTCCTTACAGAGATGGAGCTTGCTTGATGTATAACTATTACTCTAGCCAAGTGAACTACATGTCCCTATACGGTGGCTTACAAATTATAGAAGAATTTTTAGTAAGTATGGGGAAATGAGCAATTGAACAAATAAGGGACTTTTAAGTTTAAATTACTTCTGTCATAATTTCTACTTTTTAGTAATTACTAGCTTTCTAGTAGTACAAAATCCAACTTGAAAGAAAAATACTGACACTAAAATACTACTGGTAGAAACTCTAGATTCTAGACCTGTGCTGTCCAACATAGTAGCCAGTGTGGCCCACCTGAGTTGAGATAGACTGAGTATAAAATCATATTTGATTTGAAGAATTTGCTACCAAAAAGAAGATTATTATTTTGTTATGTGTTCAGATGATAATATTTGCTATTTAAGTTTAAGAATGCATTAAAATTTATCTTACGGGTTTTTTCCATTATTTAACATGGCATCTTGAAAATTTTAAGTTGCATATGTAGCCCACTTTTGTGACTGTCCTATTTCTACTGGACAGCACTGTTCTAGACCAATGTTTAAGGAGCCAGAGGATACCAAAAAAAAAAAAAAGTCCTCAGTTTGTTACCCAGGTAATATTCCAAAGTGTTTTCTTTGGGATGGATTAATATAAAAAGTGAAACAAAGTCATACAGTTAGGTCAGGGTTAGAATCCATCACTCAAGCAATAATTTGTTAAGCTCATTAAAAGATAGGTAATGTTCTGAGTACCAAATAAAGATCCATGTACTCATGGATTTTACATCCTAGCAAGGTATGTTAGATGGCTATGAGCTTGCTTTTCTTACTCTAAAAATATATTACTATTATCTTTTATATAATGATTTGTGATAGTATAGATAGAAGTAAAGAAACATTTCTATGTAAATATAGTTACATGTTAAATGATTGTAAGTTAAAATAGTCTTCAATACAATCCAACCCTAGGATTGAATTTGCTAATGAATAAAGCAGATTGTTTTAAGCAGATTCTTATTAGGCATATACTGAAAATCAACCTTGTGTTAAAACTTTGTATAGAAATATTTTAGAGATTGTATTCAAAAGGATTCTATAAGCATATATATATACTATATATAAGCTTATATATATATATATATATAGTTTCATAGTACTAGATCCACTAGATGTATTTTTTCACAGTTGATTAATTGAATTTGATTTTGCGTGTTTATAATAGAAATGATAGAATCTTAAATGTTTCAAGGACTCAATACCTAGCATGTTGACTAAAATACTCATTGATTTAACTAATGAATTGACTTAATCGTAACCTTAACTCATGATTTCTGGAAGAACAGTTGAAGACATTATGGCTATTTAAATTAGCATATTTCCTCATTCTTTTCTTTGCTATTTTTAAACTGTTCAAGAGTTGACGGATGAAAGAGTAATTAGATTCACTTAATGTAGCCCGTACACATAAGAACAATAGTGCCAGTAACTAAGATTTTAGGGATATAAGGTAAAACTTTAAATCATTAGAGCTATCCAAAGGAGGAATTTATTTTCATGTAAGATTGTGAGGATATGACTGGAGGCCTTCAAATATAAATTAGATCACCACTCAACAGGATGCTGAATAAATGAAATTCAAGCATTGCCTTGATAGTTCTACCGAGTAAGTAAGGGTCATTCCAATCTTGCTATTACATGATCCTGTATTATACAATTCTATGGAGCAAAGTGAAATGTAGCATAAATAGCATAAGTTATTCAGAAGAAATAACTATACAATGGAAATATCTAATAAATATTGAATTAGGAAATGTAAAAAGTAAAAGTAATACTTGAAAGCACACTAAAACATACTGAACAATGGCTTCAGGAAAGTGTTTAGATTCCTTAGTTTTTACCTAAAAGTTGTATTAGAAAATAACTGGTTAAGTCATTAGCACAGCAAGTCAGCCGTTCCTAAAATCCCTCATCCTAGATAAGTGACATATTCGTGTTCTTCCCATTCCACATTATGACTGTCTGCCGTAGTCGTCATGTGAGCTTAGAGCCACGGGGACATAAAATTTCAAAAGAGTTTGCCTTAGGCCATGGAAATTCATGGACTTCTTTAAACCTCAGTATCCTCTTTTATAAGATGGAGCGGCTATTATCTATTTTTTAGGAGTATTTCAAAAATTTTTAAATATAAAGTTTTCATCAGATACATAGTCTGTTCAAAAACTATAACATCAGAACATATCCCTGTATTCTCTGTTTACCCTTTTGCTTGTGAACCTGTCAATCAGTGGATCAAGTTATTTACTATCTGGTATTTATTAGCCAGCAGGCAATTGTATACTTCAGCAATATTTACTTAGTAGCTGAACCACACACTGGTGACCTGAGAGCTGTCAGTAACAGATTAGCAGGACTGGTAACAGACCTTATGGTTGCTTTCAGTGTGTTTGTATGAAGAGGAAGTTGCTTTGAACATAAAAGTCTGGTTTGAAATGTGTTGAAGTAATGGCAGGGCATTAGGTAGAAATGCTTGCGGAGGCTGAGGTGGACACAGTATTGAAGGTCTGCCATGAGGGCCGGAGGTGCAGTTGCATCTCTAGGAAGGAGAAACCCTTCCTAGAGATGTTTGAAGCTGGCAGATCCTGGTGTAGAAAATGAACAAAGAACTGAAAAATTGGCCCAACCATGAGGAACAGACACATTGAGAGAGGTGAGGTTGTTTGGGACAGGCGTTGGGAAGACAGAATACATTATCGAGAGAGATTCAAAATGAACCCTCAAAAACAAGAGAGTAAGCATGGGAAAGGCTTTATCATGATAGAATGCTTTAAGCTGCAGTCTATAGATGAGCTTTATCTCTGTTCTATGTAAAACAAGATAAATATCTATGTCACCTCCCATGGAGGTGTTATAAGAATCAAGTAAGTTGATATATGGGGCAAGTGTTTGCAAATCATGGAATGGCTATATATAAAGATTATGTGATAATATTGACATTATTAATTACATAATATTCAAAATATGACAACTACTCAGACTTCACAGGTGACTGTCCCAGCAGCAAGCACAGAGTTTCACGCTACCCTCACTTCTCACCAACTGGCTGTAAATTCAGGGGTTTCATTAGCCTCTCGGGTTCAAATATTTGCTAGAATGACTCCTAGAATTTAGAGAAGTGCTATACTTAACTGTTACTATACTTTATTACAATAAAATAACACAAGTCAGGACTAGAGAGACCAAGTCTAGGTAAGGTCCCAGAGGGTCCCAAACATGAAGCTTCTCTTGTCTTCAGGGTTACGTTACGCTCCAGCCCCCAGCACATTAGTGTGTGACAAGACACATCATAAGCCACCTAGAAACTCACCAGAGTTTCTATTGAGGCCTCATTCCTTAGACATAATTGAAAAAATGGCCACACTGTTGAATTTAATCTCTATTCTTCTCCCCTCCTTGAACACCGAGCTCATCACTTGGCTCAAAACCTCAACCTTCTAGTCACATGATCAGTCTTTGTGCCCTTGCCACCACTCCCCATACAGAATCTCACTGCTATAAGCTAGAGGCCCACCATCAGCAAAGATGCTTCTATCACCCTGAAAATTCCAAGGACTTAGACACTACCTTCCAGGAACTGGACAAACACCAACCAAATTCTTCATACACACATTCTAAAATTTTAGCAGACATAAGAAGATGAGGCATGAGAAAGTTCCTTTGAGTTTAGAAATTTTAAGGCTGCTAGTAATCTTGTACGGGGCAGTTTCCATAGAGAAATGGATGAAAGACAAATTACAGTTTACTAAGACTGGAGAGGTAAGAAAAGGGGAAACAACTATAGAGAGGGACATTCAATTCTAGAGATACATCATAAATCAGGGAGACAAGCAGTTGAGTGCAAAGATTTGCGTTGCTAGTCTCCTTAGAAGGAAAATGTCCTGTTATCAGGAGCACGCCTCATCTCCAACTCCTTCTAGCCTGTGATCAAGTAGGAAGAGCCAGTGTAGGAAATTGTAAAATGGCAACGCTGTCTTGGAAGTTTTATTTTAAAGACATTGATAGAGAATAAGATGTGAGAAAGAGAGCTGAGGTTCTGCCCCCTAAAACTCTAGTTTGTCAATTATCTCCTCCATTCAGAGATAGCTTTTTAAAAAACCACTCTCTGCTTTGTCTATTTTGTTTGAATTGGGAGAACAATTTGATTTTGTTTTTATGTAATTGGTTTCAGTAAGAGTTTCCTAGCACTTCTAAAAGATTGTAACTACATACAAAATGTCCTTTTACTCTATCATTTTTATATATTTTCAATACAAAAGGTAAAATAAACAAAATGAAACCAAGGGAAGACAATTATATATAGGACTGGTAAATCAACAGTAAGGAAAACCACAGGGATAAGGGCTGCTGGCGGCCAGCACTAACTTCGGTTATTGCATAGATTAAAAGCATATATTTGTCACACACTTTACTATCATGTAGACCCAGTAGTGCTTTAAAAATTATATTTATGGGTCATTTTTTTCTCTCACCAAAGTAAAGCCATTGCTGGGGTGAAACAAATGACTACTTAGTAGGTCAAAGTAATAGTTAAGAGCAAAAGGTGAAGAAATGTAAGGAGAGACCAGATTACAGGAAGACTGAATAGAAGGAGTCAATTTAGGACACCAGAGTTCTATATTCTTCCTCCTGTCAAAGCTGCCACAGGCTCACCGTTGACCACAAAAGGCAGGGGCTCAATTTTATATTTCATCTGAGAGTTGGCACTTCTAAGAAGCCAGTGACCATTAGAACCACAATGTGATGGGGGATCGATCAATAGTGACTTACAGGGAATAATGCCTCTTTCTGAACCATCACTGCCTCTTCCTGCAGCAGAGAGGGTTTTCCCCAAGGGCTGTCAGCCAGGTTCTCCGCAGTCTTAGCTCCAAAAGCTTAACAACTGTTGACTGAAATAGCTCCTTCATTTGGATGCCAAATTGCATGTATTTATATTTACCTTTTTGTCAGCAACTTTCCTGATATCCTATGTTCTTTGTGGTACTCAAGAAACAATGGAAATGTTAGGTCAGGATGATGGTGTTTTGGCTTTTTTTAGCTTGCTTTGTCATCCAAATCTGCAGTCTGCCAAAGGTTATGTGGAATACAACACTGGTGTATTTCCAGGTTTCTATTCTCATTTCTAAGTCCAGTGGGTTTTCTGTATTTAAGAACCATTCAACTTTTCAGGTTAAAAAAAATGTAAATGTGGCGGGACATTAGAGTCAATTCTTAGAGTAAGAATCATATGAGGAATTAAAATATATGAGTTTTACTGTCGTTAAAAAAAAAGTGTGTGTTTTCACCATTTATTTCTACAGAAACATAAATACAAGATGTGTGGACTGAATTCCCTTACTGACCTGGTACTAAGAATAGCAGCTGGTCTTTGCCCATCTGTGCCACAGTCAGCAGTGGCACAGGAATATTGCCAGTTACCCTAGATAGATCATACTTCTCACAGACATCAATTATAATATCTTAAAGAGGGGAGTTCACCTTGGATTCAATTCACAGAACAATCACAAGCTTCCTCTCTTTGGCAAATCAATCATTCTACTTGCCTTAATACTTTTAGTTTCCATTTTAAAAATGTGTGTTGGTTAAAGATTTGAGTTGAAGGAAAATAGAAAATGCTTCTTTTTTTATAGACACCCTGCCTATCTTTCATTCAGAGGCCTTATGTCGCAGTGTGTCATCAGGCATTTGATACTAATTTCATATGAAAAGGCTGAGCTCCTCTATCAGCATTCTCCAACTTAGAGTTGGGGCATCCCCCTGATGTTTGAAGTAAACCATTTTTGCAACTAAGTGTAATATTTAAATGTACTGTGTAGAATTTGAGTCTCCCATTTAGCCCACATGAAGCCACCAATAACAGATTTAAAAATCTAACAATGGCAAAAGACTCCTCACCTTGAACCAACATAGTAAGATTTCTATATAGAAGTAAATTACCAATTTAGGAGCTTTCTCTACAAGCAATTGTTTTCTCTAGATGCAGTAGCTAGGAGACTCCTCCAACCCAACTTCATTTATCTGCTTCACAGTTTAAGATGGGATTGCCTCATTTCCAGTTTGGGTGTCTCATGGCAGGGACAATGCAGAAACAAAGATGCTAAGGACCTAGGTGGGACTATTGGGATGCTGAGAGATGAATGTGAGGGTCAGTAAAAAATTGTTACCTAGGATTCTAATGGAGTTTATAAGCTTATTTAAGAAACCCTTGTTCACTTTTTTACTTCAGTGGTCTCAGGAATGACCTCTTTCCTTTTTATATGTCTTGTCTATTGCTTCTTACGAAAAATTTCTCCACCCAAAACCACAGAGCAGTTAAATACCAGCTTGTTTTGTTCCTAAAGCCAGCCCACAGCTGCCTCAAGTTTTCTCAAGAGGGTGGAAATGCCCCTGCCTGCATTAGCCCACCCATTGTAATCCTCCTAAGCTCTAAAGAAGTTCAAAGAGCAAACACTAAAAGAGAAACTCAGAATCTGTCAGGCATTTCATCCTTGGATCTGGTATAAGTCGAATAAGGAGGACTGAAATTTCCAAGTGGAATGCAATCCTTGTTTTCAGCAAGGCGCAGTTTATTAGTGACCTTGACAGAAGCTGTTTCAGAAGAGTAAAGGGTCAAAAGCATGATTAGAGTGGGTTTAAGAGAAAAATGGGATGAGAGGAATTGAGACAGTAAGTATGGACAATTCTTTTGAGATATTTTGCTATAAAGGGAGTCAACAATTGAGGTAGTAGATGGAGCAGGAAGTGGAATCAAATAGAGATGTTTTCCCCTGTGAAGGTAGGAGTTCTCACTCCGTGCTTGTGTGGTGAGCACAACAGTGCCCTGAAGGAGGAATTCTGTACGATGGAGAGAGGGTGCAGCTGCTGAATCCATGTTCTTGGATAAACGAGAGTAGTACGCACTGCTCATCTTGCAGGGTGGTCCTCAAACACTGAGGGTTTTATGGGCATGCAGTGACTGGTAGACGTCACGTAGGAAGCCTATTGGAATTCTGTGCTGAGTGCTTCTATGAATAAATTAATTGAGAACAAAGACAACCACGTTGGATGTTGGAGCGGTGAGGGTGTGAAACAGTTGTCTAGGAGAATGAAGTCTATGCACAAGGAAAACTGTAGTGGAATTAAGCTTACACTTAAGGTCAGCCATGAACTTAAGTGAGCTGAGAAAAGAAAAGGAGTATATGTGACCTTGGGACATAGTATGCTAAGGTAGTTTATCTAAGTATGCTAGGTGCTTTACAAGTTATTGGGTGGGAGAATTAAATGTGTCAAAGTATTTTGAAGTATAAGACTTAGTTATTAGGAAACTTAGATTTGGGTTACTTAGCACTTTCCTTAGCAAAAGCTTTCAAATTTCTAAACAGCTTCTTTATCTCCAGAGACAGCAACTGGCTTCTGCCAGTGATTTACTGAGTCCCTAAGTCTCAACAAATGACTTACCCTCCTTTTGCTTTTACCTCTCAGTCTATAAAATGAGGGTGGTAATGTTTAAAGTGCAACAAATGCTTTCTAGATAAAGGTGCTATATAAATACAAGCTATTAATAAAAGGGTATTTCAGCCGTCACTGGTAAGGTCATGAGGAAGTCAGAAAGGTCAGAGCATCTGAATAGCCTCAGACTTGGACACCAAATGGCTGCCTTAGAAAGCATTTCCAGAGGGAGGAACAGACAAGATTCTCACCATAGGCGTCACCTACAGTTTCCTTTAATTCTCACAGCTACTCCTCAGCGTTGATTAGTAGACTCAAAACGATTAAACCACCAGTTAAATCCATGTGGTGGAGGTTTGATTTCAATCCAGGTTTACCTTATGATCCCACACTCTTCACTGCCACCCGTGGAATTAGCCATATATGTCAACAATTATTTACAAAATATTATAGACCTATTCTAACCAACTTAACCTCTTCTCTCCATGAAACATTTCACTCGAGTTGCCCAGTAGAATACAGTTTATGCTGACAAGACAGGAACATCTCAGGGAACAGTAAGTAGCTAAAAAGTTGCACTTAGCTACAAATGCCACTTCAGACACCCTTTAGGGCAGGAGGGGGCGGGTGAAGGAAAAACGTGTGTGTGGTCATGGGAATACCATACCCATACTGCTCGTTACTGCAGTGCAATATTTACATTATAAAATACTCTTAAGAGAAAATCACTGCTGCTAGATTTTGATTTTTGAGAAACAATGGCCCCCCTGATAGAGGTGATAGGAAAAGTATATTTTTTTCCAACAGCTAAAAGGTGATCATACTTCTAAAATTTGTTGAGATTGTCCAAGAAAGTGTGTAAAATACTCATCCATCACTGGAAGCCCCTGGTCAGGAAATGACAGTGCAGTAAATATCTTCAGCAGCCACCTTTTAATGTACAAGCTGTTTTCGGTTGGAATTTTCAGCACTCACATAAAACACACTGTCATGAGTGACTGCTTGTGCTCCAAAGTCATTACTATTGGGATAATGGAACATCTCTCAGCGAATAACCAAAAAACTTTAAATGTCATGTCAAGTTTGTGGAAGCCATTTTCAAGCACCGCTCAAGGTTACATCAATACTAAGGGTACCTGTTTTCAAAAAGTTAGA
This sequence comes from Scalopus aquaticus, assembly GCA_004024925.1. Taxonomy (NCBI): domain Eukaryota; kingdom Metazoa; phylum Chordata; class Mammalia; order Eulipotyphla; family Talpidae; genus Scalopus; species Scalopus aquaticus. The sequence goes on along the minus strand of PVIJ01004413.1, from coordinate 5,306 downwards.
GATCTACAAGAGGGAGCACTCATAAGATTGTGTGATGTGCAAGTTGGATAAGTGAAAGAAAATTTAGTATTCCCTGAAAAGTCAATCAGCCAGAGCCCTTTAGTCATTAGTGATGGCAACGTTCTCCTTACAGTCTCGGAACCACTGTCACTTACAAGTGAAAGAAGGCGTGTGTGTAAATATTTGACAACTAAATTATGATCTGATTGTGATCTGCTAGGAGGTTTTAACAATTTGCCTGCCGAGTTCAATATTCTTTTAAGGGAAATCATTGAATTTTTAAATTCCTATTACAAATTTTCCTTCTTGGTTTTGTTCAAAAAGGGTATCAATCATTACTCACACTAATGCTTATCTTGGATGAAAGAGTGTGAAAGTTGTTTCTTTACCGCGTGCACATTTATTGAGCATCTGTTGTGCAACAAAGCCATTCTAGGCACTCACCTAAGTTGCAATAGTATTCAAAGCTACGTCGCTCTGTCTCAGAGCTTACCTTCTAGTGAAGAGATAGATAATGGACAGATAAGCAAGTATATGGTGTGTCATACGGAGGAAAGATTTGGGGTGAAGAGATAGAGGGAGTAAGAAAGGGTAAGTGCTATTTTAGATAGATGTCAAAGAACTCTCTACTAAGACAGCATCTGAGCACATAGACCGCAATGTAGCAACGGAGTGACTGCCAATTCAGGCATGCAAGAAGGAAAGAAGCATTATTGCTACTGAAACGATTGTATATTGTATTTTAGTTTTTCTTAACCTTTGCATGTTTATTTTAAATCTAACTTACTCTGTTGAACAATTTTAGTTTCATCTGTCTAAAGGACTTGTTTATTGAGGATAATCATTCTAAAGTTATGCTTCATAATGTGCACAGTCCTTGCTTATTGCAGTGGTAAGTTTTATGTTTTTTTCATCCTTACTGTAGAAAATCAGAAAGTGCCGTTGACAGAAGGGTCACGTTCACACTACAATATCAATTGCAACTCAACAAGGACTCCAGTCACCAAGGAACTTAATTATAATCTAGACACTCATACGTCTACAGGGAGGATCAAGGCAGCTGAGAAGAAGGAAGGCTGTAACATAGAAAGCAACAGAAAAAAGGAAATGGAACTTCTTGGCTCTGTTTCTAAAAATGAATCCGTTCCTGAAGTTGAAGCCCTGCTGGCAAGATTACGTGCTTTATAAATTAAACTGGTAAAAAATGATTAAGCCAAATATAAAGCTATGCTCTAAGCTATAACACTTGAAAAAATTGCTTTTTGTAGGAGTGACTTTATATAGCTTTAAATTATGGTATATATTAGAAAAATAAAGCAAAGCTAAATATATGATTGCAGTGCTTTTCTATGTGCTTGAGGTTTCAGCTTATTCAAGAATGTAATGGGCTTTAATGCTGTTTTTTTTTTTTTGTTTCCTGGTATTCACACATTCTATATTTGGTGGTTAAATTATACATAATGCTTTCCAGAGCAGGTAGGTGACCATGCATTCAGCAATGTGTCCTTAAGGAAATATCTATCTGTGTCACTGGAATTGTAATTTTTACTTGTCTATATTCAAAATTAATGAATGTGAAATTATCAACTTAAAGTCTAGCTTCCCATAATCCTGTTTGTTCCAAGAATGTTATTTATATAGGCCCAGTTTCTCCTCGATTGGGATTTACATGCTTATTAATGTAGCATCAAAAACAAAAAACTGAATATATCAGATATTTGAGGAGATGGTTGTAAACTCATTATTATTATTGAATTCATGCTAATTAGACCCTTGCAAAAGATGATATAAGACAAGTGAATACATTTCCCAAAATGATGTACTAGAAATGTATGTATCTCTTTGCCCAATGCATGGACATTTTTTGTATGAATTGGGGCTATATGGTATTACCTTGTTGCTGAAACTTAAGTGAATATTTTCCCCTAGTGATTTTGAAACTTCCCAATTTTTTTTTTAAATTTCTGTGAACAAAGTTGACATTGCATTTACTTTGACAATAACTAACAAAAAGTGTTTCAAGGAACGTTTTCCTATGCAGATACTGCAATTTTTACCTAATTTGAGGCACCTGTTAATTCTATAGCCAAGAAATAAACTTATTTGCTCTAAATGAAAAGAAAAATCACTTTGTCATTAGCATATACTATGGATTAGCTGGACGTAGGATGTTGATTTGCAATATATCAAAGCATCTGTTGTTTTATTATGTGCAATAAGTGACTGCTGCTCTTTTTCCTTCAGTTAAAAAGCAGTTATGTGGAACTAGTCTAGTGAGGTCCAGTGCTTTTTATTTCCTTGTTTAAGTTAAAACCTCCTCCTAACTTAATAAAGTTTAATTAGAACTATGAACCAGTCCCTATTTATAGACATTGGGGAATACAATGTTATTCACAACCAGTGTGGGAATAAGTTGTTCTTGTATTTATTGCTAAAATGTCCATTTACCCTTCCATTGCAATTCCTATTTTCTTGTGAACAAATCTTAGAAATTATGAAAGGCATTTACATATTTAAGTAGACAGGAGCCCTAACAGCAGGAAAAGAGTTTTATTGGCTCCTTAACATGCTTTTGCAAAGAGGTGGGCTTTTAAAAAACAAAGCTGAAATGTGACCAGATAGTTCAGACACACCAGGTGGCAATGAAACACCCTGGAAACCTAGGAGCAACCACAGGGGAAAGCAGCCTGGTGAGTAAAGGGAAATGATCCAGACTCCAGGGACTGAGGAACACAGAGATCCCCTGGAACAGCTGTCTGCAGGAGCAGGAGGGCCAGGAGCCACCCCTCTCCTGACTGCCAGGAACTGGCACTGAGCTGCCCAAATAGGACTACAGCGGTGAAGAGGAAAACAGAGCAGAGACTGACAGAGATAAGTGCCAACCAAGAGGCAGATCATTTTCTGTTGCGGGTATTTCCTTGATAAATGCCCCTTCAACAATGGACTGGAGGTTATAATGAGGGTTTTAAAATTCATAACATTCCTTTAGCCAACTATAGATGAAAGCTATAACATTGACCTTTAATTTGAAGGGCAGACATTGAGGTACAGTTCTGTGTTTCTGAGCAAACACAGTTTGTTCGTTTGAATTAGCAGATAAAAGGCCAACTCAGTAAACCATCTGACACAGCTCAGTGCCCTTGAGGAGGATGTTCCATCCAGACTGGTGACAAACCCCAAACAGTCTCTTCCCCTTTCTCTCAGGCCAGTCAGTGTAGAGAGTTTGGCAAGAACACATAGACAACTGGGCGATCACTGAGTTGTCCCAAAGTAAAGACCTCCTGCTAACAAGTTTTCTGAATCAAATATTTAAGGTAATTTTTTCAAAAGGGAAGCAATGTAATCATATGCATATATGCCCCTCGTTAACATATTTGAATATTTAAACAAACTAGATCAAAAACATCTAATGTTTTATATGAAGAAATATTTCAATAATTCATGTAAATTTTTTCTGCTGAATATAAAATTATGTATAACAAGTTGCTCCAAAACTTTTAGTTGTTAGCATACTCTTCAAAAATAGTTATTAATGACTTCAAAATGTTAGTTTAGTCTCAAATGATTCCCAAGTGATTCATATTTTAAAATATAATCCAGGGTAGCTCTGAGTTTATGAGAGACTAACTTGTTTAGGCTACAGTATGTATTTGTGCTAGATTTCATCTTCTTAAACACTTTTATAGATAAGTACAGTAGACCAGGAGCACATTTGATTCAGTTTTGTCACAATCTTTAGTACAAACTGTACAGCTTTTGAAAGTAATAAATTCTAACATGTAAACTGCTAATATAATCAAAAATCATAATCAAAAGTGAAAATAAAAAGTTGGCCTCCCTGGTGGCGCAGCGGGTTAAGCGCAGCACTGTGGAGTCGTTGGCAGCGGCTACGCGAGTTCGATGCCCAGCCAGGGAGATTCCCACATGGCATGTCAGACCTCTCCTGCCTCACCCGCTGCTCCCCTCAGCAGTGTACTTCAGTGAATCTGCCTGTTCTGCTCCCCATTCTGTCTCTGGTGAATCCTCTCACCACCCCAGGCCTTTGGCCTGTACCCCAGCTTGTATGCATAAATAAATAAATCTTTAAAAAATAAAAAAGTTGCATTCATTTTCTTCATAATATTAAAATGTTTTAATGTATTACCTATTCTCAAACTAAAAACCTTCTCCCCAAAAACTGAAGCGAAGGTAACACATCCAAAATCATTTTATGAAGTCATTGTCATCCTGATGCCAAGACTAGACGAGAGCAACACAAAAATATATATGTAAATGCCAATATTCCTAATCAAAATAGATGCAGAAATGCTCGACACTTATTAGTAAACTGAATTCAACAATACTCTAAAAGGATCATCACCAATATCAAGTGCGATTTATTCCAGGGATGCAAGGATGTTTCAACATATACAAATCAATAAACATGATCCACCAAGTCAAATATGATCCCATCAATAGATGCAGAGAAAACATTTGACAAGATTCAATGTCTACTTATGATAAAAAACTCATAATGGATTTAGAAGGAGCAACCTTCAACATAATAAATACCACAACTATGACAAACACACAACTAATATTTTACTCAATGATGCAAAGCTATATGCCTTTACTCTAAGGTCAGAAATAAGATGAGTACCCGCAGTCACCACTTTTACTCAACATAATATATTAGAAGATCTAGCTAGAGCAATCAGACAAGAGAAAAATCATCACTGTGGATGATGTGATTTTATACACAGAAAAACCTTAAAAGATTCCACTAAAAAACACTTAGAAATAAGCAAATTTAGTAAAGTTTACATGCTACAAAATAAACACATTTCTGTATAATTTTTATACACTAATGAAATATCAAAAAGAAATTAAGAATAAAATGACTGGAATTTAACCAAGGGTTTGAAGGACCTGTACATTGAAAACTAAGGTATTATGGAAAGAAATTGAAAAAATGGAAAGATATTCCATGCTCATAGATTGGAAAGATATCATTAAAATGTCCATATTACCCACAGCAATTTCAGAGTCAATTATGTCAATTAAAATCCCTATCAAAGTTCCAATGGCATTTTCCACAGACAGAACACTCAGTCCAAAAATTTGCATGCATCACTTATAATCAAGGAAATGCAAATCAAAACCACTATGAGATACCACCTCACACCTGAGAGGATGGCACACATTAAAAATACAGGCAACAACAAATGCTGGAAAAGATGTGGAGAAAAAGGAACTCTTCTACACTGCTGGTGGGAATGTGAACTGGTCCAACCACTATGGAAAGCTGTATGGCGATTCCTCAAACT
>PVIJ01004412.1:91869-118336 GCA_004024925.1 Scalopus aquaticus | reverse complement strand
GGGGGGGGGGAGGGAGGGGGGGGGGGGGGGGGGGGGGGGGGGGGGGGGGGGGGGGGGGGGGGGGGGGGGGGGGGGAGGGTAAGGGCACAAAATGGAAGAGAGGAGAATACAGGGGACCATGGAGATGGATTACGGGTGAATTGGTGGTGGGCTGCCCAAGGGGAATACAAAATGTAAAAGACATAAATAACAATATAAAAAAATAAATAAATAAAATTCACATTTTATTATTAGCTTGTTGATATATACATTTGTTTGTTTAGAAAATACAGCAAAGTAGAAAATCATCAGAATACTTAAATAACTCAACTACAAATGCATCCTCCCCTTCTCAAATCCTTTTTGGGTGGATGTCATGCCAATTCTATCAGCACTTATTAGTGGGTTGACTATAGGACTGGTCCTATGTGATGTAAATAGTTATTGCAGGCAAAATTCTTCCATGGTTTAATAGTTTGGGGAAAATTCTGGGTGAAACAAGGTTTCTTTATGTAGGGTCTCTAAATTGTTTTTGGACAATGACAACATGCTTTAAGTTGGAAGGAAGAATGTATGAAACAACAAAAAGACTGGTGGTCTAAGGAACATACTTCAGGAAATATAGTCTCAGACTCATTGCTAATGCAGGCTCCTCTGTTAGAGAAATTCCACCAGTGAAGACCTGAATTGAAAGACCTGCAACTCTGTAAAACTTCCTGAAATGCTGGTTCCCAACCCTGGCTGCGTGGGCATCACCTAGTGGCTTTACACTTGCCGAGGCCAGGCAACTCAGGGTCTCTGAGGGTGAGATTTTCTGATCTACAAAATAGAAATAAGCACACCAAACTCACAGTGTTGTTCTGAAACATAAATGAAACAATATGCACAAAATGTCCCCTCTGGTGTCTGAAACAAAGTTTAGCCTTTGAAAAAAAATATTTTTTTCTGGCGATAGCACAGAACTCTAATAAGAAATATAGATGATACTATAAAAAGTAGAAAAATAACTATTTGGCCAACACAGTAATAGTTTTTACACCCATGGGTGCTAAAACTAGGGGGTAAATATATCATGAGAAACAAGATGTATGTAAAATCTCAAAAGTATTTTCCTGCAATATGTTTATTAATTGCAAAGGGGAAACCAGTAACTTTACAGCCGAGGAATCTGTCAGACTCCACATTAACCAAGTGATGGAAGGGAACCTTGCCAGTATTGAAGTGTATCAACATCATGTACCCCAGAATCTTCTTCAATATTCTAGCCCAAAATACACTGTCTGTGTTTACATATGAGGGAACATCCGATAAACCCATATCAAAGGGCATTTTGCAGAATATTGGCCGGTGCTCTCCATGTCAAGGTCATGAACGAAAAAGAAAGACTTAGGAGCTCTTCCTGACTGAACAAAACTACGGAATCATGACAACTAAAAGCATCTGGGAGCCAATCAAGGCCTAGTGCAAGAATATTAGTGTGCAATTGATAGAAATTCAATAAAATGTATGTAGACTATGCATTTTTAAATGTTATTAACCTGACTGTAATAATTGTGCTATGATTATATAAGCTGTTAACATTTGGAGATGATGGATAGAGGGTAAATGAAGCTCTGTACTATTACCACTTTTTTTTTTTTTGGTAAATTTGAAACTTTTACACAATGAAGAGTTAAATTTTTTAAAAAATTAATGTTTCTTAACATCTTCCCCATCTGGCACTATAACGATAATAGAATCAGTATTCAAGGTTTTTCTCCCTCCTCAGTATTTTGAGTATAGGAATAGTCCTCTGTAGTATAGAGTTTATATTGAGAATAGTGTAAATGGGGCCCAAGATGCTCATTTTAACAAGTATGTTATATGATTTTGATACATGTGTTCCCTAAGTACCAGGTTGGAGTATTTTCTAGAAGTGGAAAAACTAAAGAGACCCAAAAAAGTCGTGGGTAGTAGCCAAGAAGTCATGGGTCAGGAGAGATTAGGAGCTGCCGTAAGGGATTCAGAAAGAATTATTGAATAATGAGGCAGGGGGGGAGAGAGAGCTGTGGAGCAGAGAATAACTCTGAGAGATATTAAGAAGGGCAGAGAAAGGGCAAGGAGTGTACAGACATCTTACTGGCATTATACAAGTATGTTCTCCTCAGACACCTGAATTAGAGACTTGATTTTTCCTAATTCTCTTGTTTTGTTTTTTTTTTTTCTTTGAATAGTCTAGCTGAGACTCATCTTTGAGGCGCCTGGATTAGTTCTGTTAGACTGAGACACATTCCAGGTTAGATGCTTTGTTTGGAAGAGATGCCATTACATTTACCTGGTAGCCCTTTGGCTTTATGAGAGAAGTGGTTTGGCGCTGCAAACTAAATCCCCAAGGATCAAGCACGAGGATGTAAGTTCTCTGCAGTTGGGCAGAAGAACTGAGGAGATTGTTGGGGTGTCATGGCCGAGGAGCTACTTTGGGTCTATCAGGAATGGTCTTCACTTGTGATGTCCATTTGTTTTTTCCTAATCATTTTTAGGGCAGGAAGCCAAAAGTGAATCTGAAGAGAAAAAAAGATAGATGAATGAGATTAGAGTCATTTCAAATGTCCCTGGCATAAACTTTCATTATCAGCTACTAGGCACAGGAAAAATTGCAAATGACTTTGAAATGGCCAGAAAAGGTCATCCTTGTGGGTCACCTCAGTCCCCCACTGTCTGTGAGTTATTTTCTGCTTCTCTAAGTTGTAGATAACTGATAGCAACAGTGCAAATGACTCTTGCTCATAACATGCAAATGAATTTCTCTTTATAGAGTATAATTGATCCTCCAATCTACCCTTGTGGAAGAATCCAATTTTGTATATATGAAGCAAATTCATGTTTGTTTTTCTCAGTGATGCTTGGAATGTGTGTATGCTTTGAATTGTTGATTTGGTTGGAATTTTTACTGTTTTTTAATAAGTGAAATAAAATCTTGACAAGTGTTCATTTTATGTCTATGAAAGTCATTATGCTATAAATATGTATAGATATAGACATCATACATCTATAACATATATTTTTTAATGCTGGGAAAGCAAATTCTTTGGGATTTAGCAAGTTATGTAGTTATTTCCCTGTCTGTTACTGCTTTGTCCTAGATAAATCACTATTTGGGGCCACTGTCCTTTAATAGCCATTATAGAGGTCTTTCCAGTAGTCTCTCTCTGATATGACTCAACACGCTCATTTGAAATCATTGTTTTGAAGGATATCTTGTAAAACCCTCTAGACCCACATTCAAATCATAAAGCCAAGGGCTTTAGCCATGTACACCTGTTAATTCCCCCTCCCACCCACTATCCTATATATTGCTGGGGATACAAGAGCTCATGTAAAATTGAAGAAAACCTTGAAAGTCCCATTTGCTGCTTTCAAACTCAAAACAGACAGTTGTACCCTCATCTTGACCTCACCTTAGTAAAGTACAGACTCAGCTTCGGCTTTGCTTCTCCCACTGGCTGCTTTGATCGTTGCTTCAGTAGCTTCACATGTAGGTATTGGATACGCTTCCTCTCTACACTTGGGTAGAAGGATGCCAACACCAGGATTTTAAGTTGCTTCAGGATGGAGGACAACAGTCCTAGCATCACTAGCATCACAAGAATGATACTGAGAAGAATCCAGGTCTTAGACAGAAGGAGCTTTGGTTTAGGAATACAGTTGGTTTCAAACAGAGATATATTGAAGGAAGAATCGTGGATGATGTCCTGAGTTCCTTGTTCCTAAAATGAAAGCATAAATCACCAAGATCATGCCATTTTCATGCTCAAGTCTTGCCCTGCAACACAGAGCATTAATCTGCAAATATGCAGGGAATTTGGGCTAAAGTAACTACTGCAGCTTTCTTTTGTGTGTTATAACTGGAGCAAAGGGAAAGGAATGAGTTTTATTTCTAACTAGTGTAATGACTTCCAAAGTGGGTTTGTAGAAACATAGACTCCCTTGAGAGAACAGTATCAAATAAGTCTACTCTGTCCCTTCTTCAGAGAGTCACAATGCCCAAGAGACTGATGAAAGGAAGGCAGAGAAATCTGTTTAACTTTACCCAGTGGTTCTCCTAAGAAATTTGGTCACTAATCTATTTTTATAGAACACCTGCTCCTACACTTTGGGGCACATGGGGCTAATGAAAGATGGTTTAGCTCACCAAGGGGATAAAACTTTTGGAGCAAAAGTCCCTTAAGACTCAGCCATGCCCTCCCTAGCTTAACAAATACTCTATCAGCAGACCATAAGGCCATAAACGTGTGGGCATTAAATTCTGTTGTAAGTCAATTTTCTAGAGTTGGGAGAGGAGGGATTCTTCTCAGTGCAAGAATAATAAGAATAGTATTTACTGGAGGTGATTCTAAAATCTTATTTGCAGAAGTCTTCAAAATAGGACATTTTCTCTTTTCTCTTGGATGCCCAGGAGAGCTGCATTCCTCCGTGCTTGGAGGCAGTGCCCACATCAGACCAACCCAGAGGGCAGAAGATGACATTGATCCACTCAGTCTACCCACCAGCAAGAGAAGCATGTGCTGATTCAGCTCTTTTTTTGCCTCTGACCTGAGAAAGTCATTTACTCTCTCGGTGGATTTGTTTTCTAATTTGGCACAACAGAAATTAATGGACCAAATCCTGCCCATGAATAAACTACTCCCAGTGTAAATTAAGCACCTTGGGGATGGAGCATTAACCTTACGGACTGGAGTACTTAGTAAGTCATTATCACCCCAGCGCCCCAGAGCCCTGGGGCCAGGAAGAGATAAATGAATTCTCAAAAAGAGCCCAAACACAACCGGAGCACAGTGTACACCTTGGATCTCCCCTCACACCTGTGAAGAATCTGGGAAACCAAACCTGGGGCCTCTATGCAATGCTGTCAAGTCTGTAATTTCCCCAGCACAGCGTCTAAGCCATGCAGAGCATTTATATTGCCTCTCCTTTTCTTTTATTAAAAAGACAGCTCGACTACAATTAAATAGAGAGATGTGGGTCCCCAGAGCAAAAGCATGCGCTCTTTTTAATACTATTGAAAAAACAAACACATCGATTGAGGCAGTGATGAGAAATCCTGCAATAAGAAAGCAGCGGGTGTGTGATCTGGGAAGAAGTTATTTAGTCTAGGAATCTAACTAGGGATTTTGCAGCTGGGAGCCAGGGCTTCGTGAAGGTTGAGTCAACATTTTTGTATGGGATTGGTGGAGGGTAATGTGGGAGACAAACGAACTCTTTCAAAAACGCCAAGCAATGTACAAAATGGCACCTTGCTGTTTTAAAATGTGTTTACCTCTCCCCAGTAAATGACTTGCCAAAATAGCATTGAGTAACGGACAGAGGACCCACTCTGGTGTCTGGCTAGTCCTACAAAGTGAATGCAGCCAAATGCTGTGCACATAATAGGCACTCAATAAGTAGCAACTGCGGCGATTTTTATTTACAAAGCTCACCAAGCCAGCCAGCTCAATTCATTCTCCTTTTATATTTATTTTAAATCACATGAAAATAGGAGGCTCAATATTGCCAAAACCTTAAAGTGATGTGTTTCTTCCCACTTGACTTCATAAATCTGCAGCTGTGGGGAGACCAGGAGCCTCCAGGGGCATCCTGGGATAAGGGCAAGGCACAGGGGGTCACAAGGAAGCCAGCTCCCTGCGGGCACAGTCTCCCAGCCCGGGCAGGAGAAACTCTGAGAGGAGCCCGCACAGCAGCCTCGTGCTCACGTCTGTTCCAGCACCCACCACCCTGCTGTGGCCGTGTGTGTGAGAGCACCTCCCTGGCCAGGAGGTGCCCAATGGCAGCCATTACCTTCTAGACATTTCTGCACCCCTCCCCAACTCCAGCCACACCCAAAACTGTATTTGTCAGGACGCTGGCATTAGAAAGTTTCTAGACTTTTTTTTTTTTTTTGGAAGGCAGAACTTACTCACCCCTCCGCCCCCCCCTTGTATTTAAAACCGTGAGAATTCACAAAAGCATGGGTGTTGGCTGAGAGAGAAAGATAGGGAAGAAAAGCAAAAGGGGTAAAAAGGAGAGGAAAAACTAAGAACATTGCTTCCATTATCCACCCTGCTCCAGATATCTAGAGCAACAGGGTTTGTAATTAACTGAATTCTTCTGAGGAAGCAGAGTAATCAACTCTTAGCAGTCCAGAATGAGGAGAGGCCAGATCCGGAGGTGCCTGCTGAGCCCGAAGAAAAAGAGGATGCAGCAGGAGAAATATGAAAGTGGGGTTTCAAAGGGAGTTTCCAGGCATCCTTTCTGCTATGTGCCCCCTCAGATTACGCCACCAGACAGCACAGCCTATTGTAGCTCAGTCACAAAGAGGGGAAATCAGACATGTAGGAAAGGCTGTTAGTATTTTCACTAGTCCGGTCAGTGCACTCCATCCCAGGTGCAAGACACACATCACACATTTTCACACACACACACACACACACACACACACACACACACACACACACACACACGCATGCACCCTTCTTGTCCAGCTTCACAATCTCTGGTTTTAAAAAACACCCAAGGCAAGCATCTAACTGTATCCAGATGCTCTGAACTATCCATGTCTTCACAAACTTGCACAGGGAAAAATGGAAAGAAAAGATGGAGCATCTGAAAACCACCGTCCTCACTGCTGGCCTAGGCTGCTGAAAGGAGAGGGAGTCGAGGAGAGAAGGCAGACTTCCTGAAACTCAGGAGGCTCTGGCTCGGAGAAACACTGACTTGGCTGATGAATACTTCTATAGATCTGGCTGACAGCCTTTAGGGGTTCAACTTCAGCTCCACTCTTTGGGTGAGGGGTTTAGAAGAGTGGTTCTCAATCTTGGCCACTTATTAGAATTATTTGGGGAGTTTTAAAAACTTCTTCACCCAAGTCTAGTTAAATCTGAATCCCTGGGGGTCCAGGGATTGACTCTTGCTTGCTTGTTCAGCCCTGAGGTACCGACCCACGCAGCCGCTGCCGAGGAGCTCTGGTTCCCAAGGTCCTTGCTTTCCAGCATCAGAGCCGGAGTTCCTCCAAGTGTGGTCTGCGGACCACCTCCTCCAAAATCACATGGAGAGCTGATTAAAGATACTCTACTGCTTAAAATAAAATGTCTGTAAATCAAGGCCTGAGACACTGCATTGAGCCTGGGAAATTTTTGATACACACAAAGTCGAAACCAGGGGCCAGAGCTGTCTAAAAAACAAACGATACCTGGTTCCATTCTTCGGGGGGTTTTACCAATGATGAGCACCAGCTGTATTATTTGGTTGCCTAAGAACCCTTTTCAATGACCATCTGCCCAAACATTCCACTGCTGCATCGGGAGCTTCATGTTTGATAAGGGCCAAGGATGCATGGAAAAGCAGACTTGTTCAGAGCAGGTGCTCAGCGTCTACTTGCCTGAGTGTGAGGGAAAGAGGAAGCCAGGCCCTACATCTGGCTTCTGAGGTTCATGCCTGAGACTCCTGCTTGAGAAGCAACTTGGTATTCCATGCCAGAGATACCACTTTTCATGTTCCAGTATTTGCTAACTGTAGGAGGCTGGCCCCTAGACCCCCACGATATAATATCCTAATCTCTGAAGTCTGTTAATGTTACTTCATTGGGGGAAGGGGAAGGATCTTTGTGGATGTGAGCCAGTTCAGGATCTTGAGATGGAGAAATTGTCCTGGGAATCCCTCATGTGTCTGCAAGCATTTTTTAACAGAGAGGCAGAGCGAGATTTTATATTCACCAGTGAGAAGGTGATGTGAGGGCAGAAGCAAAGATGGAGTGATGCAGCCACAAGCCAAGGAATGCCAACCACCAGAATATGGAAGAAGCAAAGAGTGGATTCTCCCCTCATGGAAAGGAGTGTTACTCAGCCAATACCTCCTGATGTCAGCCCTGCAACAACCATCTCAGACTTCTCACCCCCAGAACTCTAAGGGAATAAATACATTTCTGTTTCTAATCACCCAGGAAATGAATCCAGTGACCAAAGATTTTCAGAATATCATACTCTAATCCTGGAACTTCAATTTAACCAGCAATCACTGGGCTCCTTCTACGGGTCAGGGACCAGGACAGGCATGGGGGATCCAAAGGTGAGCAAAACACGGCCGAGCCTTAGGAGCTTCGTGATCCTTTGCAAGACAAACCAGCAAATAGCCAGGATACCCGCAAGAAAGGCCTGTGAGTGCCTACCTCTCTGTGCAGCGTCAAGTGAACCTCGAGCCCCGGCAAGCTTTGGAAATGTTTGCTCACTGAGAAAATGAGTCGATACAGCAGATAATCGATGGCTGCAAACAGCACCCAGATGCAGAGATGCATTAGGATGGGCAGGAAAAACAGCCCCAGGTTTTTCCTTTCTTTTGGAGTGAGCCAGAAAGATGGGATGAGAACATACTTCTTCCTTTCCTTCTTAGTCAGAGGGAGGACGCAGGGCCTCTCCCCATGCCTCTCCCGCTCATCAAACTGAACAAACTGTCTGGTGATGTAGATGTTTTCGAACTTCCAACCACAAGGGGCTAAAAACCGCTTCATGAAGAGGCCGGTGCTGAGCAGGAGTAGCAGAAGGCCCGTGAGGGCGAGAAGCTGCCGGCCCAGCGAGGAGAGCAGCTCCGTGGCTGTGACCATCTGGTGCAGGGCTCCCAGGACCCTGCCTCTGGTGTCGCTGAGCTGCGCCTCCAGGGCTTGAGTGGGACTGGAGAGCGAGACCGCCAGAGTCTGGTTCCAAGAAACAAGGTCATCGAATAGATTCAGGTGAGTTGTAAGGCCGTAGATCCACTGAATGGCTTCAATGTATTTTCTCAAAAGTGGAAAATGTATAGAAAAACTCTTGGCCCTTAGGTTGCAAGTCATACTGTCCAGGAGACCTTTAAAGTTGTGAAAAATATTTTCCACGTGTCCAAAGATGACTATCCCGGTGCCAGCAGCCAGCAAAGAATTCCTGCCTTCCCGCAGGCCGCAGGAGAGGAAGAAGAGCAGAAGGAAGCACCGCGCATGCTTGGAGCCACACAGCAGGGCACAGGTGACCACCCAGGAGATGGCGAAGACCATAAACGAGGGCAGAAACCAGTGGAAGGCCACGGCGAGCAGGCCTGTCGAAATGGAAGCAACAACACAGCAGACTCCCAAATGCTGGATCAAGTCCATCCACCCAGAGCTTCTCGGAGACACATACGACACCCAAAGATGTGGGAAGATATCGCTGCCTGAGGTCCAGGTGCTCATGTTGCCTGTATTCCTGGAAAGAGAAACCGGGGTCAGACCTCGCTTCTGAATGTCCCCTGTCACTTTGTGAGGGGCATGGTGATGACAGATTGCAAGAAACAAAAATGGTCCTAGTTCCTTCATGCTCTTGGTCTGCACACCACTTGCAATGTGACGTTACAACTCCTCCCACCAAGAGGCGAGAGAAACAGAATCCACTAAGAGGTGGGGTCTATTTCTCCAGCCCTTGAATTTGAATTGCCCTTGTGATGTCTTTGGCCAACAGGACATGGAAGAAGTGACTGTTTGTCAACCCCGAGTCCAACTCCTTGGGATCCAACTACCAAGTCTTTAGCAGGTCCAAGTGTACTGGTCTCCTACTGCTGCAGGAGCAAATGACTTCAAACCCTATGGCTTATAGAAATGCATATTTATTCTCTTACATTTCAGAAGTTGAAAATGGGTCCAGAGGGCTGTGATCCTTCTGGAGGCCCTCAAAGAGAATCCATTTCCTTGGCCTTTTCCAGCTTCTCGAGGATGGAATTTTTGGCTCCTGGACTCTCCATCTCAAAACCTGCACTGTGGCATTTTCTTTTCACTCTGACCTCTGCTTTCATCCTTCCATCTTCTTTCTATGACTCTGGTCCTCCTACCTTCCCCTACAAAGGACTTTGTAACTATATTGGGTCCACCCAGATAATTCAGGACAACATCCCCATCTCAAAATTCCTAAATGAATCATATATGTCGAGTTTTTTCTCTATGTAAGGCAGCATGTTCATAGGTTCTAGACATTGGGACACAGGCCTACGTGGAGGGGGCAGTGCATTATTTAGCCTATCACACCTGGTTGGGTCGCTGGAGATGGGAGGCACGTGACCGGTCAATTTCACCCACTCAGCCAAGAGCGAGCCAACTCTCAGACACACAAAGGAGGTCATTCTTGGCCACCCAGTTCCCAATCAGTCCACGGCTGGTCAGAGATACTCAACTAGTAACTATAACTGCTTATTTATTCTAATCCACTGAATTGTGCTGATTTGTTAGGTAGTTTGTATTAATTGATAAAAACAGCAATACTATATGACGGGTCTTTAGAGTTGAAACAAACCCTAGGCTGATGGGCAGGCGGACAGGCTAAAATTTCAACAAACTGCATTATGTAGGATCACTTTTTGATAGTCATCTATTTTCTTTTGCTCTAATTTTACAGACCAGCAGGCACACCAAGGGCCTCCAAATTTAAAGTGGCATTGAACCGAGGCTATTGTATCTTTGCTTTTCTACCCCTCCCCCACCTTCCACTTGCAGTTCTCTCCTGACAAGGAAAACAAGAATATTTTGTCATGGCGTTAATCATTTTTTCTTGCTTCTTAGATCCGGCATAATTAAAACAAAGGTGCTATGGGCTGCCACCGCCCTGTCAGTCATGCTGATTTAGGTCTGCGGTGCACTCAGCGAGCCTCAGGTTCGTTTGAAACAATATAAAGTAAATTTGAGATTTTTCTGTCTGATTGGCATGAAACTATCTAATGAGCATTATACCATCTGTAGGGGATTTTAATGAAGACATTGATCAATTTTTAAACACTCTTAAATAAATCCCTTCACACATCAACCGTGACAGGGCTGGATTTGTGGAGTAGCTAGTTGAATACTGCACGAGCCAGTAAAGGACTCTCCAGGGTGAGCTGGCCGGGTCCTGCTCCAGGGCAGGCGCTGAGCAGCCAGGTGAGGGAACGATGCTCTGCCTGGGTTCTGGCCAAGTGAGGTTAATAACTGGCAGAAAGAAGATGGGGAAATAGGCAGGCTAGTAACAAACTTGAGGAGATCTCTCCAGCAATAATAAAGAGGGTTTGCAACCCCTGTCATGTCATCTGAATGGAAATGCTCAGCACAGAGAAGAGAGATGGAGAGACACCGATGGGTCATTACCATGTGGAACTGGTCTTCTCAAAGGCTCAAGATCCCACATAAGATGTCCTTTCTCTACCAGGAGGAAAGGGAATTGGAATGGCTGTTAGAATGGGGTCCAGCAAAAGGATACAGCTCTTTTTTCCTGCAAGCTTGCTTTCCTTTGAGAATCAGGGTTGGTTGGTAGTGCTCCCTTGCCTCGACCCCACTCCCACTGCTTTCTTATCCTCCCCTCCCCAAATCACTGCTGGGCCCCTGTGCTCCTGAACCTTCCCAGCATTGCTGCCCTCCTGAGCTCCAGCTGCCTGGGTGCCTGGGCAGGAGGACCCAGCAGTCAGCAGAGCAGGCTGGCAGAACGCCAGCCCCAGAGCAGGGCCAGAAGGGACTTTCCTCCCAGGCGTGTCCCCATTAGCTTTCTTTGTCATGAGTTGGATGTGACCCGGAGTCATTATTTGGCTAAATGATACACTAATAGGTAGTAATTGCTTATTATGTTTGAGGCACTTTACATAAAGCATTTCACTGTATTCTCCCAGAAGCCTCTAGAGAGGATGCCTTTGCATTTCACACCGGGGTGCTGAGACTCAGGGCGCTTATGATAATTGGGCAGCATCAGAGAACAGGTGGTGCCTGGGACTCACACCAGGTCTCCCTGCCTCCTGGACCAGCTCCGCACCTGGCACGGTTATGTGACACTGTGTACGTGCTGGAAACATCCTACTTTCTCCCAGGGCCAGATAAAGAGCTGACTTGTACATCACAGTCCTATTTCTATCTACTTTTTCTTTTGTCAAAATAGTTGATCCTGTAAGGATATGTCCCAAGTCAGCATTTTCTGTAAAGCAAATCAGAAGACCCAGCTGTTTTATTTTTTTTCTAATATCCTTTATGGAACACCATTTTGCTTGCTTCCTAAAAAATTAATAAGGTATATTTTGGATTCATCGTTCCCTTCTCTCGCGTTCATCTTTGTACAGTGTGTTCTTAACACAGATATTTCTCTGAAACTATGAGACAGATTTATGGACACATTAAAATTTTAACATTCAGCAGTAAAATCAAGTATCAATTAAATAAGATATATGACTGCAATTTTGTACTGTAAGAGGCACAGGTTTTCTTAACAAGCAACAGATCTAATATTATCCTCTTTGTTTTTGTGCTGAAAACAGCATACCCCCAAAAGACACCAAAACTTTCTGCAGCAAGAGACTGGATTCGTTGTCTGCTATTGTACAGCTCAAGCCAGAGAGCAGAGCTGTGGGCCCTCCCGGGGCTGGTGTTCCATCGCCCCTTCCCATCACTAAGGATGGCCCTGATTTCTTCTCCAGCATCTGTTCTTCATTTTCCCTATTTGGATGTAAATTCTGCCTGAGCTCTTTCTGGAAAGGTAAACAAGGGGTGTTATACCAAACACTTTAAGACTTCTTGGAAGAAAGGTAATGCAATCCCTTTCTTCCTGTTTCATTGCTGCCATAGGAATCAAGACTAGTCCTCCTCTGAAGATGTTTAAGCAAGGATTGAAAGCCCCAAGTGAAGGGAAAGCTTAGAGATGGGGGCTGGATTGCACCGCATTGAATTTTACAGGCTGCCTTTAGACACTGCGGATTCCTTGCTTCTTGCTCCTGGGGAGGGACAGCCCTTTCGCTTATCTTTCTCCAGAAAGCCCCAATTCTTCTCTGTTAGGAAAATCAGTGAATCAGGACATGGATGAGACAGTTGTTTATTTCCCAAAGCCATTGCTGAGCACATACCGAGATTCTTAAATTTTACATTTAGAGCTAGAAGGGATCTTATAGACTAGGGCTTTTTAAGCTTTTTAGACTCAAGTACATACTTGAAGGGTTTTGCATCTCCAGGTTCAGGGCCAGACAAGCTGTCAAGTGTGAAGGAAATCAGGAGATACAGACGCATCTTGGGGCACAGGAGACTGGGACACTGATCAGTGGAGCTCTGGCGCTCTGGGGAGCACACATCCCCGTTTAACATGCAGAGGCAGCAGCCCCCAGTCCAGAAGATTTTCTTTAAGGCTAGATATAGGCCCAGAGTGGCCCTTTTTTTGACTTTTTTTTTTTTCAAGAGAAGCCAGAAATCTAGATTTCTTTGTGTGACATCTGATTTTTTTTTTTAAGTTGGCTTACATTATTTCTAAATATTCTGGCTGATTTTGGCCACTGGTTGTCAGTTTGCAGCCCTTGGTCTTTGGGTGAACCTCACATTGATCTCTCTGCTTCCTTTTCTTCCTCACCCTATCCTTATCCTCTCCACTCATCTGACTTACCTTTCTTTCTTTTTATCCTCTGGGATGCTTTAAAATCATGCCATAGGCCAGTTTCTAGTCTCAGGCATAGAGATTTTCCTCTGTGCTTCAAGAATATTTATTTTTGCCCAGAGATCTGTATTTTATTCCCTTCTCTTGTGCTACTGGATTGAGCTCCTCCCACCTCTCTCCATCACTTCTTCCTGCAGCTTCTAAAAGGTTTAACCTGACATTTCTCTTTATTTTGCCTCCATATCAATAATGTTTATTGCCTGACTCAACATCCTTGCCTCCCCAGGGGAGAGTACCTGCTTCTGGCTTTTACCAATAGCAACATCTCAGGAGTAATTGCCACTTTCCTCCTTTTATCCAGTTTGCAACACATCCTTAGCAGGGGGACCACAGCTGAGGGGAGTATCACTGAGACCCACCCTTCATTTATGATTTTTGTGTGACTGGGTGGGAGGGAACAAGGAAAGGAACGAGGCTGGTGATGAGAAGCCCCCAGTGCAAGCCAGGAGCCATGCAGAACCCCCCGCGGTCTGTATTTCAGTCTGAACCACACTGAACTGCTTGCACACAGTGCTGAGCCGTTGCCATGGGAAACAGGAGCAGCCAGACTTCCCCATGAACCGTGCACATGCTAGCACTGCGAGGCAAACACCCAGGACCCTCGACTGTGCTCCCTGGATGAGGTGCTAAATGTCAGCAGCAGCAGCACAAGCCTGGGCAAGAAGGGCATGGCCCATCCGCTATTCCAGTCCCGGTCCTCCTAGTTCACTTGATTTCTTGGGGAGTCATAAACCCACATTCCATATTAGAGTACAGATGCGAGATGCAGATTAGCAATCAAGGAGAGCTTATACCAGCATTGCTGGAGCCCCATTACAGGATGCATGCAGGGTTGGAATTCTGGTAAAACCCTTCAGCCAAATTTACAAGCTACCCTGGGAACTTATGAAGAGGGTCTGAGAAGCTGTCTGCCCTGAACTCTTGGTTTTACTTAAACCTGACTTAGAACCTGACTCTTCCACTTAATTGCTGTGTGACCTTGGCCAAGTCTTTTCACCTCTCTGAATCTGAGTTTCTTCTAAAAATATGGTTCTAAAAATCTAATATTTATGTGTACATGAATACATCTAAAATGTAGATATAATAGTTTACGTCTGCTATAAAAATTGGAAGTAACCTATCTATCATAGGATCACAGCTCCTCAAATGCATCTTACCACACATACCCAGCACCAGGGCACGCTCAGCCCTCCACCATAGCCCACTGTGCTCCCTTCCCTCTTTATGCATCCTCCCATCTTGTACCCTCAATTCCACAGTCAGATTTCCAGTTTGTTATTGGTTGGGTTTGTCTGACCCTTTGTTTTGTTTCTCTATATACCACATACATGTGGAACTATTCAGTATTTGTCTCTTTCCTTCTCACTTACTTTGCTTAGAATTATTTCCTACAGTTCCACTCAAGTTGTTATAAAAAATGAGTTCATTGAGGGCCTCCCTGGTGGCACAGTGGGTTAAGTCTCAGCACTATGAAGCTATCGGCAGCCACTGCAGCACAAGTTCGATCCCGGCCAGGGAGTTGACCCACATGGCACACCAGACCTCTCCTGTCTCGCCCACTGCTCCCCTCAGCAGTGTATTTCAGTCAATACGCCTGTTCTGCTCCCCACTCCGTCACTGGTGAATCCTCTCACCCTCCCCCCCCCCAATATCTCTAGCTTATACACCAGCTCTTATATGCACAAATAAATAAATCTTAAAAAAAAAGTTCATCAAGTTTGGTTTTGGAGCTTAATAGTATTCCATTGTATGTATATACCACATATTTCTAATCTACACCTCTGTCCTTGAGCACTGAGGTTGTTTCCATAACTTGGCTATTGTAGATAGCGCTGCAATGAACGCAGGAGTGCTTATATCCCTTCAGTGAGTGTTTTGCATTCTTCCACCAAAGAGTGTAATTGCTGGATCATATGGTAGATCTATTTTTACTAATTTGAGAAACCTCCTTAGTGTTTTGTGATAGGAACTAGAGCAGTCTACATTCCCACCAAAAGTGTACAAGAGTTCCTTTTTTCCACAAAAGATGCCTTCTTCATACTTTGAGAAGTGGGGTATATACACAATGAAATATTACACAATGGGGAGGGAGAAGCAGAAGCTGAGGGAGGGAGCACAACAGGCCACCATGGAGGCTTGTGGATACTTCCGTGGTAGCCACAGGCCTCTTGAGGAAGTGTGATGCTATCCCTCTGAGTCACATACAGTGTTGTAAACCAATGTTACCTCAATAAAGTAAAATAAAAATAAAAATAAGAAGGATTCCTTGCTTCAGAAGGAATCCAATTAAATAACCACGGAACCATGATATAATAATGAGAGAGCCTTCAAATGAATGGTCCACTCTAGGGACCTTCTAGATGGGGGAGGGGATGGTGAAGCTGCACTCATCAGTGCTATTTTAAGACAGCAAACAGAAACCCACGGGCTCTCTGCTTTGCAGGCGCAGGAGAGAGTGACATGGACTTCTGGGAAGGAACTCAGGTCTGTCCTATTGTCCTTTTTCCCCACTTGGGAAGTGCTCCAAAATTTCCATTAAGGAGAACCAGTTTCCTCTGTCCTGCTCTCCTTGCTCAACAAACCCAGACATGGTCTGCAGTCACCCTGGGGAGAAATAAACCCAGACTGACGATCCATGGTCTTTCTGTGCCCTCCCACCCTGTTCTGCTAATCCCCTGTGGAAACCAAATCTGCACACATCAGCCTTTCTCACTGTACTTGTGACCTAATGGTAAAGTCATTTTAAAGGAAATTCAGGAAACGGGTGAGGTCTGTGGTCTACCCTGCCTGCCTCCACCCACCGTGGTGATGTGACCTTGGACAGTTCATGTCACCGCACTAGAGGGCACATCTACATGATCTCTAGGGTTCTGCTGGCCCAATAGTCTTAGAACTAAAAGGCAAAGGAGAGCAACGGAGCTGGCTCTAGGTGTTGGTATTCTGCAGTAACCCAGCACCTAGAAGTGGGACAAAAGAATTGAGGGTTTCTTGTCCTTTTCCTTTCTTCTCTTTTAAACCCTTGCAAACTTATAATTTGGTTTGGAACATAATGTTCCCTCAGGCTGCCAAAATAGCTCAAGCAGGCACCGAGGCCTCTGTTTGAGGTGGAATGAATTCCTCAGAACTTGGTTTTAATCATTCTTGTCTTGGGAAAGCCAGCAAATACCTTCAAGGCAGTGAAAGCAAACTTCACACAAGAAAGATTAATGAAGCAACCAGGTAAATGGAATGACATTTATGGAAAATTCAGTCCTTCACTCTGCACACGTTGACAGGAAGACCAGGCCAGCCCCACTACTCACTACCCCCCAGCCCCCACTCTTCACGAGCTGGGGAAGAGTCCCAGTTTCTACCCACTGCCTTCCCTGAGATGAGGGTTAAGTATTCAGGTCCCTTGGGCCAGACATTTTTTTGGATACGTCTCTACTTAAGTAAACTGTCAGGGGTTGGAGGCAGGTAATTTAAGTATCCTCTGGTTTCAATTGTTTAGTCCTATTTACTCATAAAATAATTTTTTCTTAAAGAAATCTCAAAACCAAAAGTTTACTTACAGGTTCCTCTCAGTTTCTTCTTTGAGTGCAAAAATGCCTCCCCCAAGGGCTCTGAGTCTTGATATAGATCAGGAAAAAGGAACCACAGTGACAAGGGAGTCACATCACCATGATTCAAACTCTTGGTTTTCCCCATGAGGTGACTAAGTCATTTAATACTGACTAAGGATATAGATGCAAAGGAACTATGTATTTCTTGCTTATACTTTCTTCAGAATAAATGTTTTAGAAATCAACTCTAGAAAATAACAAAGAAGGGTATTTCCAAACATGAGGGAGTAAGTTATGACAACTCATACATACATGTCACTATATGTATGACTTGGTGGGAAACTCATTTTAAAGGAAATTCAGGGAAGAAGCACAGCAGCATAGGAGACTAAAGCAAGGTCCACTTTTTTTTTTTTTTTGGCATAGAAGAACTGGGGTGTAGGCCAGAGGTGCAGGGGGGTGAGAGGATTCAGCTCTTGAGGCAAAATTTCTTTCCTGGGCTTCTATCAAACTTAAAGAATGGAAAAGCTATGCTCAGCTGGGAATTTTAACCTGATTCAGCTCAAATGTTCCTTAATGACTTTGAAAGTCTGCATTTATTGGGCTGGACTCTCTGAGAGTGTCTGTCCTCAGATAAATAGCCTCAGGACAACGATGGGTGAAAGGGCCTGACATGCAGGAACCATCCTGAACCCAAGTCTGGGGCTAGAGCCCACCAAGCCAGCGAAATTTAGGTCCTGAATTTCCAGGGCAACCCTCAGATTCTGCCTGCGATGGCCAGGAAGGGGCAGTCAGTCACTGCTGAAACGGCTGTAGGACCCAAGGGTCAGGAGCATCTTCCCTTCTTTCTCCTGATGTCAGGAATCTGTCCCACAGGTGACTTGCAGTCCGAGTCAGGAAGCAGGCCCGACACAGACTCACTCCAGACCTGTGATTCATCTAGCCCCAGGAGCCCCCCAGGAGAGGGCGCTTTGTGAAGCTACAAGGCCTGGCACAGACAAGTGTTATTTTGTCCATTCAGTAGCTTTTAATTCCTGAAAAATGTCTGTAGTCTTTCTTGAACCACCTATTTTGTTTTTTAGAGATTTATTTATTTATGCATACAAGCTGGGATGTAGGCCAGAGGTGTGGGAGGGTGAGAGGATTCACCAGAGATAGAGTGGGGAGCAGAACAAGCAGACTGACTGAAATACACTGCTGAGGGGAGCAGCGGGCGAGGCAGGAGAGGTCTGCTGCGCCATGTGGGAATCTCCCTGGCCGGGTGCGAACTCTTGCTGCAGTGGCTGTGGATAGCTTCATGTGTTGCGATTTAACCCGTTGTGCCCCTTGAACCATCTAATAGAGGTAATGTTTTGTATGTTCAATGAACAAAAAGAAGATGCTCTCCCGTGAATCCAGCTGCACCATCTCTGTCCTAAAACTCTCCCTCTTTCTTCAGAGTGACAGATCCAAGTCGATTTTTCTGAGATCAGTCAAGTTACATAGTGCACAATTAGAGATTTGATTTTCGGTGTTTCAATACTGAAGCCTTCTATTGTTCTTGCACCAGCCTCTGCACTGAAGCAGCACCCGCCCCTCCACCCCCACCCCAACCTGGTCCGCCTTTTCCTTGTTGTCCTCTCAGGGAGCTTTTCTAGCTCCATCAGTTTTTTTCTTTTGTTTGTGTCCACTTTTCAAGCATAAGTGTATACCATATCCTGTGCTAAGTCCCGGGGGGCTCCCTGATGAAAGAGGACTGGTTCTAGAAGCTAAGACAGAAGCACATGTAAGGAAGACTAGACAGGGAACAATGAAGTCATATAGAACTATTGAAGCCTGAGGTCACAGCAGTGCTTGATTTTGGTGCAGGAAAGAATTCATGGGAGAGTCAGAAAGGGTGAGATAGAAATGAAGCTTTTATTGCAAGGATAGTATACACTCAAGAAAACCTGTGGTCAGATTCAAGGGGGAAATTGCACCTTGGGCCCTGAGGCTGCACACACACACACACACACACACACACACACACACACACACACACACACATTCAGTAGGGGAGTCACATATGGGTTCAGAACTGGTTCTGACCAGTTTTTGTTTAGCAAAGCTATTGAGTCATAACAGAACCTTAGAGGTTAAACCAAGATAAAAAGAATCTAAACAAGTAGGAGGGCCTTCTGGGTGGTGCAGGGGTTAAAGACACAGTGCTACATCAGCCACTAAGGCACTAGTTCGATCCCCAGCCAGGGAGCTAACCCACATGGCACAGCAGACCTCTCCTGCCTCGCCCACTGCTCCCCTCAGCAGTGTACTTCAGTCAATCTGCCTGTTCTGCTCCCCACTCTGTCTCTCGTGAATCCTCTCAGCCCCTGCACCTCTGCCCTACATCCCAGTTCTTGTATGCATAAAGAAACCTTTAAAAAAAATAAACAAATAGGACTTGCCCCAGAAAGTGCAGTTTTTTTAGAGTTACTGGATGAGGGGTGGGGGGTTGCAGTTTATCTCATTCTCCCCTCAGAGATATCTGTCCCTTTCATGTTTAGTTCTCCTCTTATTTACCAACCCAATGAAAATAAGGGGAACAGCAAGGTTCTGTCTTTGAGTCTTGTCCCTGTCTTTGATGTGGGACCTTTCTTGTCTCATTCCTCCCAGGGGGAGCATTCATCCTTTTTATTCCTTAAAGGGTAAAAGGAGGATAGTCTCAGCCTTCCATCCCAATTCCTGCTGACTGGTGTAGTTCAAGCCTACAGGTGTGAGGAATGAAATTCCATTTCAGCCTTAGGAAGACATAGGGCTCTGGGCTGGGACATGTCCCTATGTGCAGTTATTAAATATTTGACACCAACAGTTTGAACAGATAAGACCCCACCATCAGGAGAATGGGTGCAACTACCAAGATCCCTGTGATGAGGACATCCAGAGCACCATTGTGTAAGCCAGTTCCACAGCTTTGAGCTCCCTTGAATTCTATAGCCTTTTGGAGACAAAGAGAATAAAGTAATTTAAGAAGCAAGGAGAGGGACACACCCCCAATACATGGCGGCAAACAGACACTAGGATCAGGCTCTCCCACAAAATATTGATCTATGGAGAGAAAAATCCCTAATTTTGAGAGCTGATCTGAGGAGAACCAGATGCCCTACACAATGCAATCATCCCCGTGGGTGCTTTAGACTTAAAGATAAACCGAAAAGTCAGAGTAAAGAGAAGAGAAAAGACATCGGACCCCACACAGAGGAGCAACAGCAAGGAGAGATGGGACAGCTTTATGGAACGCCGCTGAATACAAGGTTAGAAACTGCAGTGAGGTCGGAGGGCTCTGGCCAACCAATGGGGAGGGTGACCCCCACCCCCCCACCCCCCCACCCCACAAGCCCCCTCTCTTCCCTGCGTGGCAGCTCTGAAGTGCAGGAAAGCTCGAGGGTCACTGCATTCCATACCCCACCTGGGGCTAGGTAACATTTTAGTGGGGAGGACAAACTGCCAGCACCCTGTGGGGTCCTAATCCCCCACTGGTTGCTAGGTGATATATTGGCCTGAGGAACCGGTTAGGTTAGGCAGGAAAAACTCCTGCTGAGACCACCTCAAACATTCTCCTCCCTAGTTTGTAATATGATAGCAGTAGCTGCTGTTGGGGAAATCTAATCTTCTCTAATCTGACTGTAGGTAACCTGACCTGGGATACAGGCTCCTGCTGGAACTGTCTCCAACCACACCCTCCTCCACAAAGTGTCTGCATCTTGGCACCCAGGAGGGAGGCAGAAAGGAAACTCTACTTGGTGGAGACGATGGCCCAGCACCCCCCACCCCCGTGGCCCCATACCCAACTTCTAGGAGGTTGCACAGTGGCCCCCCAGAATCTAGGGGAGGCGAAACCCTGACCAACAGCTGCCCACAACCTCCACCCCTGCAAACCCTCATGAGATAGTGGGGCCCAAGCAGCAAAAAAAGAAACTTAAGATCAGGAACTCTCGACCCCTCCTCACCAGACATAACCCCAGGGGCAGGGATAGCCCCCAGGCAAACACTGAGGGAAAGGAGAAAAATAAAAAGGCGGGGGGAGAGAGAAATAACAGAAAGACTCCTAGCAACTATAAAACGACAGCAGTGACAGTAGGACAACAGCAACATCTGTCACTGGAAAGGGGGCTTGAACCCTAGCAGGGGGCCTACCCGGAAACTCCAAAACCTAAAAGCAAAAGGACTACAAAGCTCTCCCCAAGTTTACATCTACCCAATACCTTTTTTTATTTTTTTTAAATTTTTAGTTATTTAATTTTTATTTATTTATTTTTTTTTACTACAAACCACCACCACTTCTTCTACCCTAATTCCACTAGGAACTGGAAACACATTGGAGACACGCCACGAGAGACACAGAAATTCAACAGAGAAAAATGAAAATCCGGAAGATACCCAGCCACAGCCAAGGCAACTCAGACACTAGGAAACAACAAACACTCCTCAGCAAGTAGAACCAAGAATCATGCCTGCCAGCACCAACAGCATAGGAATGCTACAATCAGAGAAAAACAGAAGGCCAACAACAGTAAGAAAAAAAGTTACAAATGACCCTCAAAACACTACACCACAGAAAGAAAATTCCTCTTCAGGACCCAATAATATGGACATAGAAGATTACATCTGCCTAACAGAAAAAGAATTCAGAATAGCCATAATAAAAAAAATAGAATTAAATGAAAAGAACAAAGAACTGAGGAATATACATGAAGAACTGAAAAACAAGAATGAATCCATAAAGAAGAAATTGAAGGAAATGGAGAATTTACAAACATTAGTAGAGAGCCATAAAAGTAGATTAAAACACATGGAGGGAAAAATAAGCACTCTGGAAGAGGAAGATACTGAAAGAACCAAGAGAGAAAAGGAAAAAGAAAAACAAAGGAAAAAGAATGAGGAAAAGCTTCAAGAACTATCTGACACCATGAAAAAAGGAAACATCAGAATCATAGGAATCCCAGAAGGAGAGGAGAGAGACAAAGGAACAGAGAAACTTCTCAAGGAGATAATTGAAGAGAACTTTCCAAACATGAAAAGGAAACAAAAATCGACATACAGGAAGCCAGAAGATCTCCAAATCATTACAACGAAAGAAAAAAAGGAAAACAGCAAGACATATGACAGTAAAACTATCAAGAATTCAAGACAAGGAAAATATATTGAAAATGACGAGGACAAAGAAGCAAATAACCTACAAAGGAAAGCCAATCAGGCTGACATCAGATTTCTCTGAAGAAACATTAAAGGCAAGAAGAGAATGGAGAGACATATGTAACATACTCTATGCCAACAAATGTCAACTAAGAATACTCTACCCTGCAAAGCTCTTCCTCTCTGAAGAAAGAATATGGACCTTCTCTGACGAACAGAAACTACAGAAATTCATCACTGCCAAACCCCCACTCCAAAACATACTACAAGAGGCCATGAAGATAAAACCAACAGAGGAAAGACCAGGAAATACGGAATAAGGTAAAGATTAGAATCACAAAAAGGTGAACAAAAAGACAAATATGGATGACAGTATATCAATATTAACTCTAAATGTAAATGGACTAAACACACCAATTAAAAGACACAGAATAGCAGGATGGATCAAAAAACAGAACCCAACCTTCTGCTGTCTACAAGAAACATATTTAATTGCGAAAGATAAACAGAGATTAATAGTTAAAGGATGGAAAACAATCCTACAAGCAAATGGAAAGAAAGGAACAGCTATACCTATATCAGATAAAATAGACTTCAAACTTAAGAAGGTAAAAAAAGACAAAGCTGGTCACTACATCATGATAAAGGGGACAATAAAACAGGAGGATATAGCACTCATCAACATATACTCCCCAAATGAAGGAGCACCAAAATATATCAGACAATTATTATCATCCCAGAAAACAGACATTAAAGAAAATACATACATAGGAGACTTCAACACCCCACTTTCTCTATTGGACAGATCAAGAAGACAAAAAGTAACCAAGGACATTAAAGCTCTAAATAAAGAACTAGACCACATGGGATTAACAGAAAACTATCGATCACTTCACCCCCGAAAAATTGAATACACATTTTTCTCAAGTGCACACGGAACACACTCCAGGAATGATCACATATTAGGCCACAAAGCAAATCTCAACAGATATACTAAGATCAAAATTGTACCAGCCTTCTTCTCCGATCATAAAGGAGTCAAACTGCAAATAAACCATAAAAAGAAAAAAAGAAACCTTCTTACCTCATGGAGACTGAAACCCACATTACTGGAAAACCAATGGATCAACGAAGAGATCAAAGAAGAAATTAAAAAATATCTAGAACTGAATGACAATGAGGACACAACTTTCCAGAACGTCTGGAACACAGCAAAAGCAGTAATAAGAGAAAAATATATAGCATTACAAGCTCACATCAAGAAACAGGAAACAACCCAAAGAAACAATTTAAGCTCACATCTCAAAGAACTAGAAAATGAACAACAAAAATCCCCAAAAGACAGTTTAAGAAAGGAAATAATAAAAATCAAAGCAGAAATAAACGAAATGGAAATTAAAAAAACAATCCAGAAGATCAACGAGACCAAAAGCTGGTTCTTTGAAAAAATAAACAAAATAGACAAACCACTAGCCAGGCTTACAAAGAAAAAATGAGAGAAAACACAAATAAATAGGCTCATAAATGAAAAAGGAGAAATCACAACAGACACAGCAAAAATAAAAAAAATAATCAGAGATTACTACAAACAGCTATACAGAAACAAATACAACAACCTAGAGGATATGGACAAATTCCTAGAACTATACAATCACCCAAAACTAGACAAAGAAGATACAGAACACCTAAACAGACCAATCACAAGCAGTGAAACTGAAACAGTAATTAAAAACCTCCCCAAAAACAAAAGCCCAGGACCAGATGGCTTCACAAATGAATTCTACCAAATATTCAAAAATGAAATAGTCCCTATATTACACAAACTTTTTCAAAAATTCAAGAAGGAAGGAGTACTACCGAACACATTCTATGAAGCAAATATTACTATAAGACCAAAACCAGACAAAGACAATACAAAAAAAGAAAACTACAGACCAATCTCCCTAATGAATACTGATGCAAAAATATTTAACAAAATCTTGGCCAATAGGGTCCAACAATGCATCCAAAAGATAATACAACACGACCAAGTGGGATTTATTCCAGGGACACAAGGATGGTTCAACATCTGAAAATCAATGTAATTCAACACATCAACAAAAAGAAAAATAAAGACCATATGATCATATCAATAGATGGTGAGAAAGCATCTGACAAAGTGCAACACCCATTTATGATAAAAGCCTTTGAAATACTTGGGATAGAAGGAACATACCTCAACACAATAAAAGCCATATACGACAAACCCACCGCCAATATTATCCTCAATGGTGAGAAGCTGAAGGCCTTTCCCCTAAGATCAGGAACAAGGCAAGGATGTCCACTCTCACCATTACTTTTCAATATAATACTGGAAGTCCAAGCCAGAGCAATTAGACAAGAGAAAGACATTCAAGGAACCCAAATAGGAAAAGAAGAAATTAAACTGTCTCTGTTTGCAGATGATATGATAATATATATACAAAACCCTAAAAACTCCATAGAAAAACTATTCAAAATTATAGACCAGTTCAGTGAAGTAGCAGGATACAAAATCAACGCACAAAAGTCAATAGCATTCCTCTCTGCAAACACCCAATCTGAAGAAGAAGAAATTAAGAGATCCATCCCCTTCAAAATCAAAACCAAAAAAACCAAATATCTGGGAACAAATCTAACAAAAGACATAAAGGACTTATACAAAAAAAACTATAAAACACTGTTGAAAGAAATAGAAGAAGACACAGGAAGATGGAAATGTATCCCTTGCTCATGGATTGGAAAGATTAACATTATCAAAATGGCAATCCTACCAAAAGCAATTTACAGATTCAACGCTATTCCAATAAAAATCTCAACGACATTCTTCAAAGAAATAGATCGACTACCAATGTAATTCATATGGAACCACAAAAAACCTCGCATAGCTAAATCTCTACTAACTAAAAAGAAAGAACACAGAATTTCACTCCCTGATTTCAAACTATACTACAAAGCCATAATAATTAAAACAGCATGGCATTGGAACAAAAACAGAAAGACCAATGGAACCGAATAGAATACCCAGAATTAAAGCCACATATCTGTGAACAACTAATCTTTGACAAAGGAGCAAAGAAAATGCAGTGGAACAAGGATAGTCTATTCAATAAATAGTGTCGGGAAAACTGGACATCCACATGCAAAAAATGAAGCTAGACTACTACTTCACACCCTGCACGAAAGTCAACTCAAAATGGATAAAAGACCTAGACATAAGACCTGAAACCATAAAATTTATAGAAGAAAATACAGGCAAAACTCTACATGACATACATCTCAGCAAAATCTTTAAAGACACATCCCCCAAAGCAAAGGAAGTGAAGGACAAGATAAATAGATGGGATTGCATCAAAATAAAAAGCTCTGTACAGCAAAAGAGACATTGACCAAAACTAACAAACACCCTACCAACTGGGAAAAGATCTTTGCACACAATACATCCGATAAAGGACTGATAACAAAAATTTACAAGGAACTCACACAACTCAACAAAAACAAAGCCAATAACCCAGTCAAAAAATGGACAGAAGAGCTAAAAAGACACTTCTCCAAAGAAGAGAAGCAAATGGCCAACAGGTACATGAAAAAATGTTCAACATCATTTATAATCAAGAAATGCAAATCAAAACCACAATGTGATACTACCTCACACATGTGAGGATGGCACACATTAAAAATACAGGCAACAGGGCCTCCCTGGTGGCGCAGCAGTTAAGCGCTGGGATGTGGAGCTGTCAGCAGCAGCGATTCGAGTTCGACGCCCAGCCGGGGAGAATCCCACATGGTGCGGCAGACCTCTCCTGCCTCTCCCACTGCTCCCCTCAGCAGTGTATTTCTGATCTGCCTGTTCTGCTCCCCACTCTATCTCTGGTGAAGCCTCTCACCACTCCACACCTCTGGCCTGTACCCCAGCTGTATGTATAAATAAATAAATCTTTTTTAAAAAATACAGGCAACAACAAATGCTGAAAAGGATATGGAGAAAAAGGAACTCTTCTACACGGCTTGTGGGAATGTGAACTGGTCCAACCACTATGGAAAGCTGTATGGCGATTCCTCAAACTGCTGAACATGGAGCTTCCATATGACCCAGCAATCCCACTTTTGGGAATTTACCCAAAGGACACAAAAACACTAATCCAAAAGGATACATGCACCCGTATGTTCACTGCGGCACTGTTCACAATAGCAAAGGTATGGAAGCAACCCAGATGTCCAAAAATAGATGATTGGATCAAGAAGATGTGGTACATATACACAATGGAATACTATTCAGCATGGAAAGAAGATAAACACATGCAATTTGCAGCGACATGGATGGAATTAGAGGGGATCATACTC